>JABUQX010029741.1:0-13832 GCA_015478945.1 Trachelipus rathkii
AGAGGGTCACGTATTTTGATATGATATTTTCATTTGTAGATAAGATGTGTTGTTATTCTATCTATGTTTTTTTTTTATTGATTATGTATTATAATTTAGCTTTTGTGTTAGTTCAGATTCTCATTTTTTATAGTGTTAAGGTTAAAGTAAGATTGAAATTATCATCGTGAGCCGACTCGTATAATTCAACACAAGCTTGTGACCGTTTGTTATTTATCAGGATTGGATATTAGGAATTACTTGGTACGTGAGTTTTACTATTAAATATTATAATTTTGTGTATTTTACTTTAAAGAGGAGTTTTGTAGAACTGATTACTTGTTCATGATGATGGTTAGGCTTCATTTTAAGAACTATTTTTTATTACCATACAGAAATTAGTGATTTTCAACATAGTATGCTATACTTTTATTTTTTTTTGTAACATCTTGAATTCAGTAGTTATTAGCTCTATGACATAGTGTGGAGAGATCATATCATATAATATATTAATATAATATATATACTATATATATATTATTATTATATAATATATATATATATATATATAATATATATTATACTATTTATATTATTATTATATATATATACATTGTGTTCACTATATATAATATATTATATATATTGTTTGCAAGTATTGAATAGGAATAAGTTCCGGGGATAAAAATTGGATAATGGTGCGGTGGACACGAAGATCTATCTATATTAACTAGACTACAACAAGAGGCAATCATCCTACTTTCGATATTTCGCCTGATGAAGCCACACCCAGGACAGCCTGACCGAGTCAAGATATGGTTGAGATTTTCGGAGCTAAGCGGTTCAGTAAGCTGACGGTTCACAGAATGAATTGGTTAGACATAAGTTGGACATTCATCTATGATTTGGACTGAGAAAAAGATACAGTTACTGAAAGAGTGTTGGAATTCACCTTAAGACCTTATGTTTTTGGAGATGCTACCACTTATAGAGGAAAAATTCAATTTCTGAATTGTTGAGACATATTCAAATTGGTGACTATCTCAGGCGATAAAGGGGAGAATTGTGCAAGTTTTTGTATTTTATTTCCACAAAAAAAGTTTGTTCAGAGGGTCCTAGGCTCTTTAACATTATGAACTTTCACTGTATATAAGATGGTCATCAGCGGTTTTGTAAGGGAATACACAAGAGTGGTATACAAAGTCTGTTCGAAGCTGCAAGATATTTACTTAAGGACGTCCGGTAGACATCTAATTAACTAGCTTCAAGACAAATATAGAAGAGATAATAATAGATTATCCTCAATAGTTTATGTGTGACACTTTTTCTTGTACGACGATTTTACCGTTGGGTAAGCATCATGATGAGGGAGTGTTCAAAGATTGGTGCGCTTATCGATAGATGCCGGAATCAGTCATGAAAACCAATTTTGAACTGGGGAATGAAAAATGCCCACATAAGCACGTTTAGATTACAGAAAAATGCATTTCTCTATGTGGTACTCTAAAGGAAAGTATCGTTATAAATAAGGTAAAGGAAGCGTGCAAGTATAGCTTACTAGCAGATGAAACCGGCTGATATTTCTGGAAAGGAACAATTTTCCATATGTTTGCGCTATTATTAGACAAGAGTCGATGAGTCAAAGAGGATATTCTTTGGTTTGTAGAGCTGAAAAGGCTTATGCAAAACTAATTTGCGAAGCCCCTTGATCGTTTTGTCACATCGAGAATGGATCTGCGAGATGCGTGGGTGGGTTTCGATGCTGTCTTCTTCGATGTATGGCAAGAAAGAAGGTGTCAAGCAATTGAGGAAAATTATAAAAAAGCATTGTACTTTCATGTGCTCTCACAAAACAATTTAGTAGGTACTGATTTGAAACAATATAACAGAAATCCAGCAATTATCTGTGGAATATAAAGGAATTATTAAGAATTATTCGGAGACGGTCTGAGAAAAATTCAATGCAACATCAAGCTATGCATGACCAGGATGGTCTGGCAAACATCAAGATGCATCAGAGTGTTTAATGGAGCACTTTGTTACGAATGATGCAGATTAGAAATTCCCTCTTTCATTGAAGGAAATCGGCAAAGAAAAGATTTTGCAGTTCGTTCAGCCATGTAGAGTAGTCATTCTCATGCATGATTTGCTTGGATTATGTCAAAACTCGCAGCACATTCAATATCTGTGAAATGTTGGGCCATCTCGGAAATGAGGAAAACATATCGGATGATCGTTAAAAAGAAGTTAGATCGCGAGACTTGGGACTTGATCTGATATACCAGGATTTTTTGTAGGCGCGCAGAGCACCATCAGCAAATCCCCAGGAGGTTCTGAGAAATCCTTTAAATATCCCGTATCTTGGATTTATAACTTCTTCTTTGGAATACGGTTTTCTACTGAAAATCACTGCTTATGCATTGCATATCTACATCCTTTCACATGCTACTCATAACAACCGATGAGTTAAAGGAAAGACAGTTCATTTTTATAGTTTTTAACCACTTAAGTAGCATAGAAGAGAGCACTACGACGTTGGTACCAATTTTTAGGACAACTGAGTAGTGAAAACTAAAAGATCTTGTGTTCCCAATCTTAAGAGATGAAACTTTCTTTCCGGATGAAAAAGGCTATGATGATACTACTCACCCAACATTGCACAAAGTAGAATAGATACATCTCTTTCAGTTTACTCCGCTAGGATCAAAGACTTGGCTGGAAGTACTATGGAAGACGATCGGTTAACCGGATGGTCTATGATGAGTGTACACAGAAAATTCGTGTTTGACAATTATGATTATTTATTCAAACAGTAGTTGATAAATTTGCCATTCAGAATTGTAATTATTTTGTTTATAATATAGAATTTTTGCAATCTGCTCTAATAATTTGGTTTTGAATTTCCCCCCATATTGGATATAATGTTTTATATTTAATTGTTTTATAAATAAATTTTTTTTTTAAATATTATATCATTTATGTATCCATACAAATGTTTCTGTTTATGTCTTTTCTTATATATATATATTATTATAATTATATATATATATATATATTATATATATATTATATTATTATATATATTTATAATATTATATATATATATATATATTATTATTATTAATATATATTATTATATATATTATATATATATATATATAATTATATATATAGTATATAAAAGTTTTGTTCTATTAGTTTATTACCTAAGTGGATTAATTCATAATTATGTATTATCTATATATATAATATATATACTAATATATTATATATATATAGTTATAGTATATATATATATATATATATAATAATATATATATTCATATATTATATATATATATACATATATAATATATTATATATATATTATTATTAATTATATATTATATATTAGTTTATCAGCCGCAAATGCTATTGACATACTGAGAGTGTCAGCAGGAGAATAGTCTGTCTGAATGGAGTAGCTGTATAATAAGCAACATTATTTATATCAAAGCCATTGAAAACGAAACACATTTAGAAATATATAAAAATGTATGTTTTAATAGTTAGTTTACGTACTTATTATGTATCAATTGATGTGATCTTGTTTCAGTTTTTCTACTAATAAACCTTTAAAAAACGTCGTCTGAAAACTTTAATTGTTCAGTTTTTTTATTCGCACGATTTAGGGGGGGAAGTGCCCCCCTGATATACATATCTATATCTATATATATATTTATCTATAATATTATATATTATATATATTATTTGTATATATTTGCGTTAACACCACATCACGGGCAAGCCTATCTAGGGGGGGGTGTGCTAATTTTTTTGTCTGTGTCAGAAAGGAGCCAAAGAGAGTAACACACCACCGAGATCGACGCAGTGACGAACTGTCTTCGTAGTTGGCGAGTGCTCTAATCAGCTGAGTAGCTACTGGACGCCCCATTTGGTGCTTGATCCATTCTTTCTTGACTTATACGAGGCACTGACTTTATATACTATTATATCTATATATATATATATTTATATATTATTATATATATATTTAATATTATATAGTATACTATATATATTATATATTATATATTAATTATATATTTTTATATATATATTATATATATTATATTATATATATATATATATAATATAATATATATATATATATATATATTATATATATATATATATTATATAGTATTATTGATAAACAAGGTAAGAGAGACAGAATACCAATCTAGAGTGTCTAGTCCCCAAAATTAAGAATTACGAATAATTTTTAAGAGGTTGGGTTTTTTTTTCTTTTTTTTAGAAAAAATCATTTTTGATTTTTTTGATATTGTTTGAATTTTTTTCAGATTCGTGATGTTCACGCGATATATATATAATATATAGTTATTATATTGAGGTCTTGGTTATAGCTGAACTAGTGAAAGTATCATCTAGCTAACTATTTGACAATTATATATATATTATGAATATAATATATATTATATATTATCATATACTTATATATATTAGTATATATATATATATTATATATATATATTATATATTATATATTATATATATATTTAAGATGAAGTAGTGTACATTATCATCTGCTGACTCATCTTTTGAAATATTTAGAATTTATAATTATATGGTAATAATGATGCATTATAATTAAGAAGGTATGGGAATTATAAAACTGTTCGTCAACAACATAATTTATAATTAATTTATAATTAAAGAGAGAGTAGTAGGATATAGAAATGTAATGATAACTTAAAACTTTTATAATAAGGAATAAAATTTATGTCAAAAAAGCGTCATGGGCTTCTATACTGTACCCAGTACTACCGTTAATAATCAAGATTGAATAATTAGCTGCATGACCTCTAGATGTCCAGTTTTAACCATAATTATAAGATAAGATACTTAAGAAAGCCAGATGGTCCTATTTAGACTGTCCAGTCCAATCAAAAAATTATATTAAGAAGCGCATTGGACACTCTATGATTCCCAGAAACTCATAATAATATTATATAGAAAAGTTGATTAAGAAGACGTATGGGCCTATCTAGGCTGTCAAGTACCCCAATAATGAATTAATATTTAAATAATAATTAAGAAGCCGCATTGAACCTCTAGAATGGTTCGCAGTCACTTCATAATTATAAAGAAGAAATACTTAGAAGATTGGTCCCTTTTAGACTGTCCCAGTCTTACAATTAAAATTAATATTAAAAGCCGCATTGGCATCTAAATGTCAGTGCACCATAATAAATAATAATGGGATAATACTTAAAGCCAGCATGGCTCTCTAGACTGTCCACACCAAATTAACTAATATCTCAAATATTAATTTAAGAAGCCACATCTGAGTCCTCTATAATTCCAGTCAACTCATAATAAATAAGAACTACTTAAGAACCTCATTGTTCCTTTTTAGACTTTCAGTCACATAAAAAGTAATATTGGAAGCGATCTGTCCATGTTAATGTCCCGTTAAACCCATAAATTATGAATTAGAATAATGTTTAATAATAATTAATGTAATATGAAAGTATGTATAATTAAAGAAGCCACTGGGCCTATCAATATAGAATAATATTCAGAGCCATGGGCTATCTAGATGTTCCCAGTCCCCATAATTAATATGTAATTAAGAATAAATATTATTATTTTAATTATTATTGGTTGACTGTGGGAAGTCTAGATAGGTCCATGCGGTTCTGAATTATTATTCTTATTTATTAATTATTATGCGTTGACTGGGACATTTAGAGGGTCCAATGCGACTTTTAATTATTATCCTTAATTGTTAATTATTGTTGGTTGACTGGAGACATTGTAGGTAGGCCATGTGCTTCTTATATAAATATATTCATTATTATAAGCTTATTATTAAAATTATTACTTAATTCTAATTTTTATGGGTTGCCGGCACATTCGAGGGGACAATGTCGCTTCTCAATTATTAATTTTTTATTATCTTGTCACTGGGAGATTCTGAAAAGGACCGATTAGCGGTTCTTAGTATTGATGCTTATTTATATGAGTTGATGGGAGCATTCAAAGGTTCCATTGTGGCTTAGTATAATTTTAATTCTTAATTATTATTGGTGAACTGGGATAGTCTAGAATAAGTAGTTATTCTATTTTTATTATTTATTATGGGTTTGACTGGGAACATTCTAGGGTGGCAATGCGGCTTCTTATTTTAATTTTATTGTTGATGGGAAGTCTAAAAATTTTTGTTTCTCTGTATTTCTTATTTATTATGGGTTGATGGGACATTCTAGAGGGTCAATGCAGCTTCCTATTAGTATTCTGAATAATAATTAAGAAGCTGCATTGGCCTCTCTAGAATGTCCAGTCAACCATAATAAATAAGAAATATCATAAATTATATGGTCTTTTTAGACTGTCCTAGTCAACAATAAAAATTAAATAATTAAGAAGCCTTGGACCCTCTAGAATGTCCCAGCAACCCATAATAATTAATTATAAGAATAAATATTAAGAAGCAGCATAAGACTATCTAGACTGTCAGTCAACCCATATTTTATGGTGGTCAATTATTATTAATAAATAATGAAAAAAATTAAAAAAAAAAAAATAAAAAATATACTCAAACTGCAATAGCTACAGCGAAGGATACATTTTTGGAATCTGTAAAATTTTCACTAGAAAGGTTAAAAAAAATAAAAAATAAAAAATATTGTTAATAATTATAAGTAATATTATCAAGCCTATTTAGAGACTTTTAATTGGTTTTCGTTAATAATAGACTTTCTATTAAATTTGCTTTTTTTTTTACTAAAGAATACAAGGGTATAGCGCCCGATGGCAGAGACGGGTATCTCGGCTTCGGGACTCTGGGGTAGGATTAATTTTTCCCCTCCGGGGAGGTCTCGAACCGTTTTTGGTATGTTGGTGTCGCGGGGTTCCCGCATTCTCCCTACGGGGTATGGAAAAAATCCGCCTGATGTTCCCGTGGCTCGAGCCCGCCTAGTGTGCCTATAAAGCAAAATTTTTAATAGAAAAGTCTTATTAATTCTTTAACGAGAACAATAAATAGGTCTCTAAATAGGTTCTAATTCATATCTACTATAATGTTTACTAATAAATTTTTAATTTTTTATTTTTTTACCATTTTCGTATGTAAAATTTACCAGAATTCCAAAATGTATTCTTTCGCTGGAGCTAATTGTCATGTTTTGAGATTTATATTTTTTTTTTTTTTTTATTATTTTTTTTTATTTTCAGTGGAGTTTGGGCAGAATCGTGGTGTGGTCCCCTTGTTCTGTCCCTCTCATACTCTCCCCCAATACTGAACGGACAAATATGAAGCTGGGCATAGTATATATATATATTTATAAATATATTATATATATATATATCATGTATATATATACTATATTATATATTATGTATATATAATATATAATTAATATATATATTATATATATATATTATATATATATTATTATATATATTATATATTTTATTATAAATATTTTAAAACAAAAGGGAAACGAAAATTACGGATATTAGAAAATGGACCTTCTATGGCTGTGGAAGGTTGCGTTGGGCCTCCAGAGGACCTTGTGTCTTTATTAAGAAACACTAGTCGGAAGTCGAATGAAACTCAGAACATCGGCAACATAAAAAAAATTTACATAGGTTAGAAGCAAGAAATGGTGTAATGGAATTGGCAAAAGTATGGATGTAATAATAAAAATAATAATAATAATAATAATAATATAATATAATAATATAATAATCATGTAATATAATACAATAATAATACAATTATAATAATATGATACCAAATATCGTAAGATAATAAAGAATAAAATAAAATAAAAAATTTATGTTTTATCCTAGTTTGTGAGTTTTCATTAGCTGATAATAGTTTAGAGATATAAGGGTTTGAGAGATAAAAGTGGGGTTTAATGAGTCTTTATTAGTATTAGAATTGATTAATAAAAAAATGATTTAAACCCACTTCATTATCTCATTCTTCAGCATCATTCATTACGACATACCTTTTCTCTCTTTTATTATAGTACATATATTTTTTTTTCTAATATATATTATATATATAATATTTATATATATTATATAAATATATATATATATATATATAATATATATATATATAATATATATATATATATTATATATATATTATATATTATTATATATATTATATAGAATATATATATATATTGTACTAATTTCAAATTTTCTAATTTTTTGAATTTTTTAAGGAGAGTAAAATGCGAGAGAAGGGTTGATAAATGGGTGAACTGGTTTTGGTAACTTTGAGAGTATAAAGAAATGTCAATGGTAAGATAGTGACATAGGGAGTATAATACACAGCAGTAACTGGGAAACTAATCAGGTTTCCAGCTGATTAGGAATGTGTAGGCTGCTCCAAGATTAGCGATGTCGTGTGTAGTGAGATGAGTTATGGTTGATTGGCTTGATACAAAATTAGTCCTGAACATGGTTTTCTGAAATATGAGAGAAAGAGTTCTCAACTGAAAGTTTTTTAAAGGATATTGATTGTAATCAGCAAAATAGGTAATTAAATGTAAAAATGGAAAGGGAATAAGTCATTATTTACATTTCCTTTGGTTATTTGCAAAGGCATGATAGAATTTCCTTTAACAGTTTTTTGGATACAAGTGTTTCTGTTAACCTTAGTTAATATAGTAGATGAGGAAAAAGAACTTGATGAAATATTACATTACATCTCCCCGTATAGCATGTACGAACTTAGAGGGGAGAGGAAGCTGACGAATACAAGTGGAGAAAATGGTAGAGAATTTGATAACGATTTCAAGAAATGAAGAATTAAATAACAATGGAGAAGGGAAGGTAAAGTCAAAGCAAGAAGACATCCTAGGTATGTACTAGCGTATAAGTTTGTTTGCGTTGTAATTTTGTCTCCCGCTTTATCAACCTGTACATGTAACTGTATTTTTTTTTTTTTTTTTTTTTTAACATATTTTATTTAATCATCTTCTTCTTTTATTTGGGTTCGTCTCTCGATGATCTTATGCTGTACCCAGGGGATGTCTGGCACCAGCCTGGAGGTTTGTTGTCGGGTTTGAGAAGCTATGTAAGAAGCTTGTGTAAGCCCTGTGGCCCATTGTACCACTTTTTGGTCGTTGGTAAGTATTGGAGTTTGTCGGTTTTAGGTAAACCTCGGAAATTGGAAGTGTATTGGAGTGATATCAGAAGTCTGGGTGTGGAGTGTAATTTTTGGTGTTTCCCTTGCCAACTGGTTGTGTTAAAACGTGTTCGAGAATCCTGCTGATTGGTGATTTGTAGCTTGGAGTATTAGATAGATGTGGTGATGATCTGAATGTTTCAGTGAGATCTTTTGATTATTACGTCTTTTGGAGTTAAAAGTGTTTAGATCCCGTCTTGATGATATTTTAGGGGAAATACGAAGACATACGAGGTTCTACTAAACTGGTGAGATATAATGGAGACGAGTTGTAGCAGATTGGTGAAGAGGGAAAGAGGTTTAATTAGTACCAAACGAATTGTTCCCGGAGAAGTATGAGACTATTTAGATTGTAAAGAGTTAATAAATATGGATATGGTTAGAAGACGCATGACTAAGAATATTTAGTATTTATAGGCTACTCTTAGAAGAAATACTTCTAGTTAGAAAATTACTTGAATTTTCTGGAAAGTATAGAAGAATAATCCGAAATTGAAAACCCCAGAGAAATTCTCTCGTATCTTGTTTAATAGTTGGTGATAGAGAGTCCGCTTCTGTTCCGCTAAAGCCCACAAAGTCGTCATCATCATCATCAGAATCTTCTGACTCGGGGAGTTCATTAGAGACTGAGGGGGTGGTAGATTGTTCGTGGACCGGCTCAATTGGAATTTCCAGGTTTGGTGTTCTTGTTAGTAAATCATGGAATAATGGATTCCTTTCTAGATATGATGGAGGTGAGTGCCATTTCTTTAGTTGTCTATGGTGAACTCGATATAGCCTTTTTGTCTCAGGTACTTCGACTACATATGTCACCTCATTGGGATTAACTTTAACAACCTTTAATGGACCTTGATACCGGTCTTTAAACTTGTTTAGTGTCAGATCTCCAGGTAGCTGTATTTTTAGGGCCACCAGTTGATTTAATTCAAAAGATTGGAATTTCTGATGACCTTCATCCCAAAATTTATCGAACCGGGTCCAAGGAAGCTTTGGACGTGAGTCATGAGCCTCTTGGTATAGAATTTCCGCTGGCGTCTTCCTGGTTTCGGAATGAGGTAGGTGATTGTAGGTGAGGATCACCTGGGGTAATTGTAAATCCCAGCTAGTAGGCTGATTTAAAGAAAGTCGAAGGTATTGAAGAAGGGTTCTGTTGACTCTTTCAGTAACGCCATTGGATGATGGATTGTAAGGCGTTGTGTAAACGTGTTTAATATTCACTGATCTCAGAAAATCCTCAAACTCAGGACCACGGAACTCTCTGGCATTATCAGAGAGTAATCTGGATGGAATCAAAGGAAGATAGGGTAAGATGTTTCTTAAAGCAGCCGTTACCAAAGTGGTATGCTTAGTTTTTATCGGGACCGCTGCTACCCATTTATATAATGGTCGATAAACACTAGAGCATAGTTGTTCCCTCTAGGAGTTTTAGGCAACTGTAAAAGATCTACAGCTGTCAGTTCAAATGGGTATTTTGTGTGAATTTTTAACTTTGGTGGTGCATGGTATATATTTGATACTTTGGCTAGTTGACACTTATGGCATGACATAGAGATATCACGACAAATGTCTCGCAGCTTTGGATGCCATATGATACGCTCCAGTAATGCATACAACTTCCTCTGACCCACATGGACGAATTCATGATGGTTGATTATTGCAATAGATACTGCGAAAGAAAAAGAAACAACGTAGTGATAGTGGTCGTTGCGGTTCTTGTGAATAATATGATCATCCACGATGGACAAAGAATTTTTCGCATATTGAAACAACTTCAAGGGACCTCGTAAGGGCTGATTTCGAAGCAAGGATCCCTTTAGCCGCCTCAGCACAGGGTCATTCTGTTGACATTCGGTGATGTGTGTCATAACGACTTCAACAGAGTCTTGGGGATCAATAAGGAGTGAGAAGTTATGAAAAGAAATCATGTTGACAAATGGAGCCACTTCTCTCACCTCCCCACCGGATTTTATTAGGGGTTTTGATTCAATAGAGACAGGTCCTGGAGGACTCTCTGGAACATCATCTACCACTAGGAAATAAAGATCAATTGGAGCTGGGGAAGCTTGAGCCAAACCTATTAGAACTGTAGTAGCAGATTCTGGCATTTTGTTTTTCGTTGGTATTAGTATGTTGTAGTGGATACCACCTAAGCAAAACAAACAGCACACTTCCTCATATCCAGGATCCCCAAAATGTAAGGGATGATCACTACCAAAATATACTAATACTCTAAGATGATGTAAGTTAGTGAATGCCTGTATGCTATGTGTGAAAGGTAGTTGTCCTGCATATTTAGTAAGTTGTAATTGTTTCAGGGTGTGTGTTGCCTCTCTACCAGTTGGTAAATTATACTTGTCTCTATTATCTATTAGTTCCGTCACCACTTCAGTGCGTAGTGATAAATGGGAATCAAAGTTCCCATAAAGGAAATGGGAAAAGCATTGGAATAAGGAATCTCCCCCACCTGGAGTTTTTATTTCTATGAAACCCTTTGGGATTTCATTTAGGTTGTTGACAATGGTAGGGTCTATTGTTATTTCATAGGGTGTCCTGGAAAGTATGTCTGCGACTATGTTATCCTTGCCAGGTACATATTGTAACTGGTAGTCAATATCATTTATTTCCTCCAATGTTCTGGCTATTCGTTGATTCACTAGAGGCATGTTTTGCAAGTACAGAAGGGGTTTATGGTCAGTAAAGATGACCACCTTGATCCCATAAAGGAATGGTTTCAGGGACCGTACTGCCCAGCGAATGGCAGCGACCTCTCGTTCGGTGGTACTATATCCTCGTTGAGCCTTTGAGAAGATCATAGAGATATAGGCTATAGGTTTTTCAGCCTCATTTTGAATTTGACTTAGACAAGCACCTGCCCCAATACCAGAAGCATCAGTGTATAGAAATAATGGATTGGCATTTGGAGATCGGTCGGGATAAGATAATAATGGAGGTGAAGTGAGGAGATCTTTTAGTTTATCAAAAGCCTGTTGGCATTGATCAGTCCAGGGGATTTTCTTGGAAGTACTTTTTAACAAGTCAAACAGAGGCTTAGCTATTTCGGAACAGTGTGGAATGTGTCTTCGGTAAAAATTTACCAGCCCCATGAATTGTCTGACTTGACGGACTGATTTAGGAACAGGGAAATCTTTGACCCCCTCTAAGTTCTTTTCAAGGGGTTTCATACCCCCATGTGAGATGACGTGCCCTAGAAAATTTACTTCTCGGTGTAATAAATTAGTTTTAGAGGGTTTTAATTTAAAACCATACAATTGGAAAGCTGCCAGGACTTTTTCTAGGATAGATAAGTGCTTTTCAAAGGTGTCACTTATTATTAAGACATCATCTAGATAAACCATAACATCTTGGCATGGAATATGACGCAAGGCCAGTCTCATTGCTCTTTGAAAGGTAGCTGGACCATTCTTTACACCGAATGGCATTCGGACGAATTCCCAGTGTGCTAAAGGGGTGGAAAATGCTGTCTTTTCGATACTATCCTCTTCCATTTCAATTTGGTAGTAACCTTTGATAAGGTCGATGGTAGAGAAATAGTTTTTGCCTTGTAAACTAAACAAAGTATCAATTAAGTTAGGAATAGGGAAGGAGTCTCCTCTTGTCACTTCGTTTAGTTTACGATAATCTACGCAAAGACGCATTGTTCCGTCAGGTTTACGGACGGGCACAACTGGGGCCGAATATGGAGAGTGGGATCGGCGTATGATCCCATCAGCTTCAAGTTGCTGGCAGACCTCTTCAACTTCATAGAGGATGGGACCTTGAAGACGTCTGACTGGAACACAAACTGGTTCATCTACAAGGAGTTCGATGGAATGCTTGAGTATGCTGGTACATCCGACATCAGTATCCCCCAAACTCAGAGCAGTTGGGTACTTCAGTAAGAGTTGTAGAAGTTGTTCTTTCTGTTGATCAGACAAATCAGTTGTGTCCAGTTTAAAGGCTTCTTGTAGAGAATCTGGGGTCCATTCAGCATAAGTGGTTTGAGGTTGTTGGGTCAGTTCAACTATATTAATAGAGGAAGTTGGAAAGTTGGAATAATTGGATTTTTTAGTGAGTAAAGAAACTGTACCCGGTGAATATCCGCGTTTAATTTTGATGGTCGTATCAGAGATATTGTAAGCATGGAGTTGAATTACAGAATCAGAAGTATAGGAGATTACAGAATGGTCCATAATGAATCGGTTATGTTCATGGGGAGTAAATAAGAAGGTGGAATCCAATCCAAGTATTGAATAATCATAACGGATAGGAATGATGGTACAAGTATTTGGAGGGAGTGTGATATCATTAGCTAATGTAGCAAGGCCATCTTTCTCTACTACTGTTCTCATATCTTTGGCGATGATGGTGATGGTATTTTCATGGCGAATCACTAGTTCCTTTGAAGATAAATCGGGTAGAAGGTTTTCTTGTTTAAGGAGATCATACCCAATAATCACATCATATGTGGTGACTTGTTCATTAACAACTATGAAAGGGATCGGTTGAGTAGTGTAAGTGTTAGATAAGTGGAGCTTCAGAGTTACTGCACCCATTACAGAAAAAGTTGTTTTTCCAATTCCTTCTATTCCGGTGTAATGGGTACTGTGCAAGGGATATTTGGTGGAATCTAATAGAGCAT
>JABUQX010029742.1:0-27500 GCA_015478945.1 Trachelipus rathkii
TGCGGAAAAGAGACAAGCATCAACCTTTGTACTCATCTTCTAAGCGTACTTATAAAGCCTTGTGTCTTCATTAAAACAAATGACATCACATCAGGTATAGTCGCTCATAATCGGAAAATGACTATAAATTCTTATAACTTCCAAGAGTATACTATGCCTAGCTTGCCTATCCTTGCTACAATTACAAAATTTTGAACGGATACTGAAGAATGATTTATAATAACAAAATTGGGTGTGTCAACGCTTCCATCATTATGATATCTTTATAAGCAACGTCTTGAGAACAACTTTATTCTATTCCCATTACGACAAATATCAGATAAGATGCCAGCAGGAACACAACTATTATCACGTGCTAAGCTGTATTACTTTCTACTTAAATATATCATAAAAAGGAAATTTAATAATAATAATAATTGCATATAATCACGTTGCTAGAAAAAGTTGAAAAGTAGTTATTAAAAAGGGTTCCAGTTAGGTTTCTTTCAATATACTCAAATATATACATATCGCTATAATATAACTCCGCAACTGTATCCCACAATACCCTCCTACGTCTACCGAATCGAACTACATCTATAATAGCGCCTATACATATATATACGATTATATACATCCCCCCTATTATATACTATCATTTATCCTCTACTACATTAACAGCTGCCGTACTACTACTACATACATATATATAACAACATAACTCCTACTATTACTAATATATCTATCCCGCCGCATCGCTTAGAACATATAACTTACTGTTGCTATAGTATAATAAATAAAATATCAATTGCTCCGTAGCATAATACCACTCACAACTTTTCTAAGACACTCTGCACCACTTAAATAGCACCACCACCCAATCACGCATATCATAATACTAGCAATACTATATATCTATACTTTCCGCTGCCAGCGCTCGCGTACTATCTCTCTTACATACCATAGTACAATAAGTATTATAGAATATAATATATATATACTCATACTTCAAACAAGAGCTAAAACCCTCATATCATGTCACAAAGCAATACTAACATCAATATATATATATATATACCTACTTATCTATATATATATATATATATTATATATATATATATCATATATATAGAACTTTCACGCATATGCCCCAAATATTAGAATTATAAAACAGTCTATCAATTTGCCAAAGAATAAAGAAATTTTCCACTCACTAGTGACTATTACCACCTAGCGCGGTCATACACTAGTATAGCGGCCTACAACCGTACATATACCATCTTCCTACCACAAATCGAGTAAATTATCTACTATCAACGTACCCCGTATATATAACCACTATATATATATATTACTTATATCAATATTATATATATTATATCAAGTATACCAAACCGATCCCTATCTCGTACTTCATACTACTATATATATATAAAAAATTTGTACTCTATTTTGAAGAAAACATGACACTTTATTTATTTTAAAATTTTTGAATTACGATTTACTCATATTTTTTTAATGCATGCTTATTTACCATTGATCTCATGCCTACCCTGAGAATGGCAATGTTTTTGTTTTTTTTTTTAACTTATCTTTCAATGCCGAAAGCTAAGTTAAATGTTCTCTGAAAGTTATTACTCCGCCATGACTGGTTTAATTGCCGGATTCGCACATTTGTTTCAATGCATAGCGCGAACATTTAAACTTTTTTTTTTTTTTCTCAAAACTACAAATTCGCGGTTTTTGCATTGTAGTGATGATTTTTTTTTTTTAAAGGTCTTATAGCTATGAAATATAATTAGGGAGGCTGGGATGCGGTTTGGAGTAAAACTTATATCTGTTTGTATTTTTGTATTTGTGACTATGTAGTTGCTTAAAGTTAGTTATTAAGTAAACGCGCAAATATTAATTCGTTTTTTATATGGTAATTATATATGACTTTTTCTATTTTTTTTATTTTATATTTTTTTCTAAGGAAAGTTTACCAAATTATTTGTTTTGATGTCTATCATGGTTATTTAGTATAATAGACTATCATATATATATATACTTATACTATCTCCTGCTCTCCACTACTAGCCCATAACCTATCCAAATTCGTATATCATACATACTACACATTAACTATACCCCAGAAACCTTAAGCTGACAATCTTTATCCACATTATAGTATATTCATATACCAAAATATATATATTCTATACAGGCAGCGTTCCACCCAGTATAGCATCAACTCCCCCACCTCAGTACGTTTATAAGCTAGTGAATCCACGTCAAAAAGATCGCTTATTACTCATCACTCTTCCTTTTTTCCCCAGCACTACGCGGGGTACGTGACATGCATCGCAAAAGGAAAAAGTGATGTTTGCAAGACCGATATAACACAACGTTCTTCAAAACCAAATCGCCCACAGCTCTCACCCCCATCCCCTCTCACACTTATTAGTCGTGAGAAGATATGCCCCAACGTCGCACGTCAGCAAATCAACACACCCCTAGAACAGCTCATGCGGAACCGGCGACGTACCCATCACTATGCTGCCATATGCGTCAGCTCTTGTAGCGTCATCCCTTGGCCCAGCTGGGCCACAACCACACCCACCAGCACACAAAACCCCGCCATTCTCCCTATCATGCACCTTTCTTACGGCCCTCTGCCAAACTCACCTCATTCTCTCGTTCCCAGAGCACTCCCCTCTTTACTGACCTACAATCACTTTCATCCTTCCGGAGTATCTCCCAGCAGTCCTCCATTCCCAACCACACACTCACAGCTTCCACTAAACATTGGTCCGCTTAACCACACTGACCTAGTATCATTCATCTTTCCACATGACCCAAACCGATGTCATATCTTCATTATATTCATTCTCTTCATTACCCCATTCCCTCTTCCCACCATACCACCATAACCTCGTCTCTAATACCGTTCATGTCTCTCATTTTATCACAATATCCTCCCACTCACCCCCTCTCAACACGCCCCCTAGGAAATTTAAGAACTGATCTATATGATCATTCAAATCTGTGGTTACAGAGAACTGAAAAGGGAAAGGTGTAATATGTAAGGTCACTAACCCCATGCTATATATATATATATATATATATATTATAACATACCATCATATACAATAGTATATATATATATACTTATAATATATATATATATATATAATTAATATATATGTATATATATATATATACTATATACTAATATATTCGGTATATATTAAATATACTTATGACCTCACTCAAAAATTGCGTTTTTTCATGAAAGGCATTTGAACTTTCAAATGTGTAATACATCAACACGTATATTGCCCGCGCATTAGATCTCTTAGCAAATGACCGCTTTGTCGACAGGAAAGTATTTTCCAGACAAGTTTGCGATTATGAGCGACCTCCTGAAGGTTTAAAGTACACATCATTACCAATCTCGTCCCCATAGTAAAATAACTACAGAAAACTAAACACCATGATTACCTTTGTTTTGTGCGCTCGTAGCAAATGACAGACTCAAAACCAACCCCGCCAACAAGCCATAATAGATATTTATATATATATACATACTTTATATATACTACATATACTGACTATATAGCCTATAGCAATACTACTATATAGTATATATACTATACCATATATATATAATATATATATATATAGATATATATATATATATATATATATATATTTATATTAAATATATATGTATATATATATATATTTCAATATTGTACTTTCTTATTCGAAAAGTTTGCACAATTTTGTTCCTAATTATAGGTTTTTATCATCCTCCATCTACTCCGATTTTAAATATTAGGTACCAGACACTTCATTTTAATAATGTAAGATTTTGTGATGAAAAGGAAACTCTTAATTATTCATATCCATAGCTTCTGTCTCCTTTTCTCCGCATTGCCAATCAGTTGAAACATTGGATCTGCCCTTCTCCAAGTTTAAGTACTTTAATTCAAAATGTTATAACTGGAAGTAAAGGAACAATTTGAAGATGAATGATTTCTTTATTTTTATATTTCGAGGTATGTAATTCATTACTTTTGTTTTTTATTTCCAGATTAGTTTTTCATTTAAAATGCTAAAATCAGAGTTACTAAAATCATAGAAGCTTTGCGGCTTCAGAGACTCGGAACTAGCCCTAACTCTAAGTGCGACCTCATCCCACCGCGACCTACATAACTTTTCTGATCCCACGTATCGAAATTGGTTCCTGTCAGGCCGTATTCCTTTAATTTTACACAACAGAGGTCTTTCAACCACATCTAACACCTCGCCTCTCCCAGCTTATTACCACTCTTTCTTTATTTCGTATTTACGCTTCGCTAGACGATTAAGGTTGCCAATTATTCCTTTATTTAACTTCTTTCGATTACTACATTGTCCTAGTATCCTTCAATTCCCTAATACTTCATTTTAAGTTTTACTTTTTCGGTATTCTCCAACTCTGTCGTTGCGTCTTATTCACGAGGCAACATTTCTGCTGAATGTTAGCGACCGACACTTTTCCTCATGCCAGAGGTTTCTTTCCACTGTAATTGTCAGATACCATAAGTACACCTATTATGTCGCCCATTTTGTTCCACAGACAATTCTCTATACACAAAGAAACAAAAATGCTAAAAGCACATTTATAAAATCATAGAAGCTTTAAACTAGTTATTCCTACATATTTTTGATCCTAGATTGGTTGACTGGTTTTTCCTTTATTTTAGTCTTTCAATCATACATTCGTTGCCAGATTATTTCTTTATTTCAATTTTACGTTCCTAGATTGGTTGCCAGATTATTCCTTTATTTAAGTCTTTCGATTCTACATTGCTAGATTATTCCTATACTTCATTTAAAGTTTTGTTTTTATTCTTTTCTACGTCTGGTTGTTTATTCACGAGGAGATTTCCTGAATGTTAGATTTTTCTATGCAGAGTTTCTTTCCTTTGTTTTGTTATATAATACAAGTTAATATTTGTCGATTTTGTTGCAACATTCTTTATAACATTCTTTATACACAAAGAAAAAAAAAGATCATTTTAACTGTTTTATACATACAAAATTCTACAAATTTCTTATTCTTCCCTAGAATGTTCAGTGTGCATTGATAATGGACCTAAAATAGACTTCATTGTTTTTTATGAGAAATTATTTTACAAATGTTTCTGATTAATATTTCTTTATTCGAATGCTAAATTATTTTCACATCAATCATTTTGTTCATCTATGATGTGATAGTGGTGAAATTTTTTTTATTTCACCTATCTAAACTTTGAGATGAATGAACATTTTCTGGCAAAAATCAGGGTGTTAAATAATAATAATAATCGGGTAAGATATTCATTACTTATGCCAATTTATAATATAATACAAAGTATATGTATAAAATATGGTAGAATCTCCTAACGCTATTTATCCTACATATGCTTGACACCTTTGGTACCCTTGGTTTCATTAAGCTGTGTGGTAAATTGTATTGTAAATTGGTCTGATTGTACAGTTATACATTGGGAAATTACAGGTTATAAGCGGTACTAGTGGATCGTGAGGGAGTTTTTGCCTCCTTGCAACCCCTTACACATTTTATCATTCATAAGTAATATAACATTGCTAATACCAGGTTTACTATAGTCTTAAACAGATCACACCTCTTCTATATGAATTTTTTTTTTTATGAAAGATTAGTTTTTTTTGGGTTTTGCCATTTATCAATGTTGACCAAGTGACGCGCTACCTCTACATCGTAGAACGCCCCCAAGAAATATGCATTTGCATCCAAAAATTTGTTTTTAAAAAAGTTCAACACCGATTTGACCAGAAAATATTAATATCATTAAATTTTGTTGGGTGACGTAACCAAAAATTTCGTCATAAAGTTATGCCAATTAAAATTAATTTGTAGAGTATAGGTGAATAATTAATTAAGGTACCATTATCATAAAGTGCCGAACTCCATATGCTAAATATTATTATTTATTTTATAATGGAATAAGTTTGTCCTAACCTCGTTTATAAGTTGAGATAAATCATATATATCGACGAGGTATATTGATCTAAAAAGCTTTGTTCTATACTCTAAAACTTGTATAATAGTATTTTTTTTTCTAACAACGGATAATATCGTACATCTAATTATATCCTAAAAATAGGCTTAAAGAAATTCCTTTAAAATATTTTAGTTTAACAATTTTTTGTTTAATTTATTAACTATATCCTTAAATTGATCGAGTTTAGCCTCCGTTGAAAATACACTCTTTTCGTAATCGGAACAAGGTGAAGAAAATATTTTTTTTATGAATTTCCAAATTGTTTTTGTTAGCAGTTGATCTACCGCGGAGTTTTGTTTCTAAATTATAAGAGTTGTTCATTTCTTCACAGTTGCTCTACTTTGAATCTGTTCTAACTAATAAAACCATAAATCACTTATGCCATGTTTTTGTAGAGTTGGTTGTGCGTACCAGGACTTTGGAGTTTGAGTTCATGAAAGTTCCATTCCAAATTTTTTTGCAGTCTTAACATTTATACAGACATTCACATCCTCTGTACTCCTAAGTTTCAAGTTAAAGAATTTTCCGCTTATTCGTAGTTATCAGATTTGATTTCACATACCGTTGTTGTGAATAGAGCAATAGATATTGTCACAAAAACCAAGTTTTGTTGCATATTTATGCACCTTGAAACCAAAATTGCCATTTTCGTGACATGCGACCTATTGCAATATATCAATGACGATATACTCTGCATTTTAAAAAAAAAAAGGTTATTTAAGACTAAAGGTTATTTAATAAAGTGAGATGCACAATTTTGCCTCATTCTCATTCAGAATGACTTCAATTCTCAAATTCGTACCATTCTAGTTACAAATTTGATAGCGTTTGCTTGTTGCCATTCGAAAATTATTAGATGGGCTATTTGTTTTATTCTATCAGAATATATCGATCGTAATGATGTATATTTATTGGAGAATTTCTCTGTGGCTATTTAATAAACTCATACGAAAACGTCAAGAATTAAAAGATTTTAGGAAGTTAAAAAGAGTTTTCAACAAAAATATATAATGTCGGAAAGCGTATCATATCTTAAGTTGCCGCTACCTCATTGTTTTAAAAATTCTCTTTGAAAATTCATTTTGCCTTCTTTACTTGTATTAATTTCGTGCTATTCATTCCCCGCCATACATTTTTGAGAATTTAATTATATTTCCCAGTTTTCCATTGGTGCTTCTTTTTTCTTTATGCCTTCTATATTTATTTAAGAAGTTAGCGTTTTTCCATTTTCAAACTCATCTTCCATGTAGGCTACTGCCATATTTGCTCCTCAGTAGGAAATATCGTTTTAGGTTTATATATATATAAAAATTATATATATATATATATATACTATATATATAATATATATGATATAGGTATATAGTATATTGATATATATATAATATATATATATATATATATATATAATATAATATATATATATATAAATATATATATATCGATCTCGGTGAGGTTATGTGGGTGAAATGATATATATAATATAATATATATATATATATATATATAATAAGTATAATAATATATATAATATATAATATATATAATATATATATATATATATTATATATATATTAATATTAGTATATTAATTTTGTCGGGATTGGTTGGAGAGAATGATATTATTATTATAAATATAGACCTATATTTATAATATTATATATATATTATATATATAGTTATATAATAATATATTATAATAATATATATATATATATATATATATATATATATTATAAATATAGTATATATTATATAATATTAATATAATATATTTGTAAAATTACTATTTTGGTAAATACGCTATTACATACCAACTAGAAGTTAGATGTGTATGTTAATGGCATGACCAGCCGTAGTTTCATCCTTCACGGACATTTTTTAAATTCTTTCAATGAACGGGTAGAAATATATTTGTAATAATTTATTTATTTTTCATATATGAATATTACTAATTATATCACTTCGTTTTTTTTAAGGAAGTGTAAACAATACTAGTTAGGATTAAATAAGTAGCCTATAATGGGTAAATTATTTTTTAAAGCTTGCCATTTTTTTTTGATATATTGAAAAATACTGAATATATTCAGGTTGTAAACGCTATTTTAAAATGGTTGTGTTATAGCTTATACAAATTTATTTTGAAACTTCTCTGTAAGTAAATAAATATAGGATAATTTATTCTAACTTCTTAAAACTTTGAAATGTCTTCCTTTTTGAAAAGAAAAAAATATTCTCAGAGCATATGATAATTTTTTTTTTATTGTCTTGCCATTTAGATGCTCACTTACTGTAATAAAAGTGTAATGTCTTGTTTTTGTTTTATTAATTTACCTTTTTTTAACTGTTAATGTACTAACATATTTTTGATGGACAAATTTCATAAATATTTCCAAAGATTTTTTTTTTTGTTCCAAGGATGAAACATTTTTAGTCACAATCGATTTGTAAATACATTTTTTAGTTATTTATTTATTACAGGTTGATAAAGTAATAATGTTACCGGATAGACATTCACATCCTCTGTACCCCTAAGTTTCAAGTTAAAAAATTTTCCGTTTATTCGTAATTATCAGATTTGATTTCACATACCGTTGTTGTGAATAGAGCAATAGATATTGTCACAAAAATCAAGTTTTATTGCATAATTATATACCTTGAAACTATATGATGGAAGATCTAGGAAGAATCCATAAAATCAGATAGTGAGAATTAAAAAACCCAACTTCTAGAGTTATAATTGCACACATAAGTGGAGTTATAGAGACGGGTTATTAATTGGATACTGAAATGAAAGCCTAAGAAAATGACGCCACTTGTTAAAACATGACAAAGACTTCGAAATTGGTAAAGAAAAGTTGACTAGAACAAACGAGTTTGAAAGATTAGTGAAATTTAAAGGATGTGCAGTTGTAAGGCAAGACTAGAAAATAGATCTAGAGACGGAATAAAAACTAGTAATAAGAGTCGTTTATAAGTAAAATATATATATATTTTTTTTGGCAAGTTAAGTAGGGAAAGCTTGGTAGATACTTACTTCAATTGTTAAAGTTAGCTTAATTAAAATGGTGGGTCACCATTGATGGTTTTAAAAAATCTATTAAATTTGAAGTCCGTTATGTAAGGGAACAAGGGATATGAGATAACAGTTTGAAGAAAGTGTATTCTAAGAAAAAATGTTGAACAGTCAAATGGTTTTTTTTCTACAAAAGGTGCATGAACCATGAGACTGGTATGCATAGATGTGCCAAACTCACCCGTTGCCGATTGCGATGGCACGGTGATCTCCAAATTTTATTTTTGGCTTGAAGTTAGAGGTGATTGTTTTTAGGAACCAGCATAACTGCCAACGTTGTTGGAAACCTTGGTGCAGTAAGGAAATTTAGTCTTCCAGATCGATATTCACTATCGGAAAGTTGATGGAAGATATTTGGAAACAGTAGGTGGGTTGGAGAGGTAATCTTTGCTTCCTTGTCAGTATTTTTATTGCCCCGAATATCGCCATGCCCTGCAAAAACGCGCGCATTTCCTTTGCGAGTAAAAAAAAAAAAAAGTGCAAGAATATCTATTATAAGAAACGGGTAAGTTTGTATTCAGATTCCTAATGTCATTCAAGTCACTCTTGGAATCAGTGTGTGTTTTTTCCGTATTATAAATAAAATTTTTGAAAAGGGCCAGAATTCGATTTTAAATATTGTTGCGGCCCCCGCTGGGGGAAGTACCACTGATTATTATTGTGGTACTATGCTCTTAATTACAGCCTAGAGTATGGTATAGTAATAAGAACCAACACTAGGGGGGGACTTTGTGCATCCCTTCGGCCCCAACACTAGTATGTGCATTTGTACGTTGGCATTTGTCACGTATGTAATCTATCAGTCTTCATCCTTTCCCCTCATTTTTCATAATTGTTTTTTTTTCCATCCACTCCCTCCACCACAATTTCTATCTAAGTTGTCCTTCGGTGCCTCTTCCCGCATGGGTCTTTAGCCCACCTCACTCTTCTTCCACGTGGATGAGGGTACAGTCTAAAAACCGGTCCTTTCGTTTGCCTTTGACCGGACAGCTAACTGTAGAAGACCCGAATCTTGAGCTAACTGGCGAGGAGGCTGTCCTACACTTTGATGTATAATCTCGGGCTCTGACGTAGTTATGTAGGTTCCGTGCGGTACACATGGGATAAACCGAGGTAGAGTTCCGGGAAGCTCTTCCGGAACCACATCCACAGTCCGGGAGGATTTGTGGGGAGAAGGACTACTACCCTTCCTTATGAAATATACGCCCTTCCAGTCCATCCTGTTATTTACTTTTGTTTCATTCGTTTTATTATTACAACTGTTCATTTATGGAGAAGTAGTTTGAGGTTTAATTTTTATAAAACTGGCTCTTGAAGATGAAACGTTATTAAATCAGCGAGCACAACAACAAAAATTACCATCAGTCGGGTTCCCATCCTGACCCCACCTCTGTCCCTTCTACTTCTAGACAAGCATGTGTTTCCGCTTTTATTCCTACTACTACACCTGAAAGTCCTCTGCATAATCTCGGCGATTTCGTCGCCTGGTATGCCCTTCATACCCCAGGTGCCCAAACGGTCGGAGCAATTCAGAAAAGGCGCTCTCGTTATAGTAGCTCTCATTTGTTTACTCCAAATGCTGCTCCTTCGGGAATGTCAGCTGACACATCATTCCCGATATATTACTTATTGCCATCCATCACTTCCAAAGCTCTTACTAAGCAAAGAACCATTATTCTTAGTGATGCACTTGAAACAGCCTTAGGAGGAATTGGTCACTTCTCGTTCAAGCTACTACCCGGAATCAGAGTTTCACCTTGTCATCATTAACGTCTCTCTGAAACATCCCTCTCATTTCTACTCCTGATGAAATAAGAACACATCCAAAGGCACTATTTACTCTTTGAACAGAAAAACTATATTGCTGTTATTTTAAGAAATCTCCAGCAGAAAGATTTCCCGAAGGTCGGGACTTGCACGATACTCCAAATCCTCGTTTACTGTTGACCTTTAATACCCCTTATCAACCTTCAAAGGTGAAAATAGGATTTACAAGCTACAGTGTTCGTACGTTATTCCCCGACCCAGACGTTAATTTAAATGCCAGCGGTTTGGTCATCAATGAAAATACTGTAATGGACCGCATGACTTGCCCAGTCTGCGGAGAAAATTTTCACATTCCCTGTGAAAACGACACTGCAAAACCTGTGGAGGACCCCACAGTGCCTCTTCCTTAAAATGCCCGACTTGCCTGTTTGGTTTTAGAGTTATGTACAATAGAAAAATTGAGCAGGCGAGATGCCATTCACCAGCTCAAAGACAAATATCCCGCAAGGCAAAGACAATCTTGTGCTACAATTGTAGCAGCCCCCCCCCCCTGCGGCTCCGACACAACTCCATTCCCGCAGAACTCTTACCCCAAATTCTAGCGAAACTCGAGCAGTTACTGAACCATGCCCTCCTGCATTGCCTATACTACGGACTTCTCAAATAGTCCAAAAGCTAGCAGCCCTGGATTCCAATCTCCCGTTCAAAATGCCATCAACAACCCTACTCCGAGTACTAGTTTCCAACCAACTAACAATGAAACTAAGTTGGTTCATCCAATGCAAAGCTTGGAGAGCATACCCTCCCGATGAGTTCACCAAATTCGCGTAAGAGGCCTGCAACTATGCCCACAAATGTCTCCCACCGTTACACAATTTCCTGTAAAAGATTTACCTAAACACAAAAAGATTAATCACCACGCTAAAGACTATTCGCTAAAATACAAAACATCTTAATTACTAAAGCAACACACTGACCCCAGATGTAAAAAATGCAACTCAAAAGAGACATCGTCATAAGTCTATTCCTGAGACAAAAGCAGCGACTTCAATGATTGTACCCAAACCATCACAACTATTGAAAAACCTATCAACCAACTCTCTGATAGCCTGCAGGTTTATTCTAGCTCTTCCGAATTTCCTACCTCAGCACTCCCTAAGGGATTCTTTGCCTTAGTGGGTGAAATGGATCTCTCTCTCTCTCACACACACACACACATACGCACAAATTGTCGTTTTCCAAAATCACCCACCTGATGGCCACTGACACAGTCTCTAGCATCAGATCTCCCTAACCCAACGGATCTCATACTCTTAAACTTCTATACAAAAAAGGGACACCTTTTTTCCGGTGTCAAATGCTTACACTGCCTCCAAGGAAACATTCCCATATTCTCCACCAATTTCTTAATCTGCATGCTTGACAGATGCTGATATCACTTCTATTCCTAAACATGGGCATTTTGGTTCCTCTTCCAATAACCAACCAAGTCCACACAATAAGATAAACTTGGTTGAAGTCAACTTACTTCGAATTCATGGCGAATCCCCTCCCCCAAAACCGCTGAAAACTCTCACCCAAAACCGGTCGTACAACCCAAATCTCTGTTGTACGACTATTCCTTTTCAGGATTTGTTACTCCTCCTCGCCGAGACCTGACGTCTCAGCCTTTCCTCCCCATCTGAATCCACTTCCATCATCACTCCTTGGTCTCAAAAAAGACCATCCTCATAACATTATAATAAAATAGCATGGCCACCTTCATTCAATGGAATTCTTTGCTAGAATTTTGAAGAACTTGTTTAATTAACAAACATATGTACACCAAAGTGCGTATGTTTGCAAGAACTTCGACTATGTCATCGCGACTTCCTCCAACCGTCGGACTATAAATCGCAGCTAACATTAATTGAACACAATAACAACAAGTAGGTTGATCCCCTTTGAAACAAAGTACTGGGTGCTACATAAATTGAATAAAATGGCAGTGCAGGCTGATCCTTATTGCAACAGATGTCGCTTTGATCGGTAATTAGGCGTGCAGGGATACTTTTGAATTAATGTTCTCACACCATTTCGATGGGGGGAAAAGATAAAAGAGGACAAGTAAAAACTCCTACAAACGTTTAAGTGCACATTCATTTAAGGTAAACCAAAGTTAGCATTTAATCCAGCAGTTTCATTAAAGTTAGTCATATTTAAGGAGAATCGTAGTCCATGAATATAACAAACTTTGAATGTAGTTCATATAGGGATGCCTCCCTCTTGAATGTCTTCTTGGTATGCAATAAGGCGTGTCATGAAAGAGTATTGCAGTGCATCCTAACGATAGTGTATAATCTATTACCAACGATTTAAGCCTATATGATGCCCAATCTTTTGAAGCAATAGTCATATACACACCTTTATCTTCTACCACTGAAAAAAGGTGGGAAGACGAGTACGAAGCAAGTTGAAAAATTTAAGGACAGGATTTTTTATTTAAATTTAGAAAGGCAGCTACACAACCCATTTAACAGTTTCACACAATCAATACTGAATGAAAAATATGTTTACGAAAGCTAATAAAAGGTTTTAATAAAAAAGCAGAACCTTATTTTACTTTAATGCTTCAATTACAAATTTATAAAATCCCCACCAATAGGAATGCAAAACTGAAACCTATAGTATGAAAATATAAGTTACTTAAATATAACATACCAAAACCTAAACATTAAGAGTCTTAATAATAAGAAAAAAATACTTCCTATTACAGTTTTACCTTTAAATATATAAAAAGCTTAACATCCTTAAAAAACTAGTTTAATACAAAAAGCTTGTCAGAAGAAGACTATTGATCATGAAGCTCGATACAAAACAGCATTCTAATTTTCGATACTGAAAAGCGTATCTTAAATGAAAAGCTTAACTATTATTACAATCACATTTCTTTTAGTTATATTGTCCTTATAGTTAATACCAGTGTTTCGTTTCCAGCTTTCTTTTATATTAACTTAACATTTCTAAAACAATAAGTTGTACTCAGAAGCTTGTTCCTACCGATCTTACACATAAAACAAAACTGGTACTAGGAAAATTAAAAATTATATAGCAAAACCCACAAGCTGCCAAAATCTGTCAAACTGTTTAGTCATGAATGAGTAAAGAATAAAAAAAAATTTGGTAGATTAGGTCTGATATGTTTAAATAAAACTAAATAACTAAATAACTTACTTAATAGATTCAATTATTACTTACAATCTTATAACTAATTTGTGACAGACATTTAAACAAAATCTAAAGATCTTTGCTTGTACAAGAAAAAAAAACTTTTAAATTATAATAAAAAAAATTAAAATGCAATGTATTGCACAAAGTTCTTACCAGTTCTTAAAACCTATTTACATGCACTAATTAACATGAAAAAAAATAATGGTAACATATTAGCGTGATAAATAATAGCACTTTATAACAATCAACAAGCAATTATATCAGTTTACAATTTCTCAGATGATGTATTTAGATTATAACGATTAAATACTTACAATTCAATAATAAAAAAATAATACATTGAGTAATTAAGGATTATTAATGTCTTACCCTAAGTAGTTCGTATATTCTAACATTCATTTTTAAGTGTTTTAAAACTTAGATCAAAATGTCCGGTTCATAAAACTAAAGCCTAGACGCCTTAAACTAAGAAATTAATTTCAAATTCATATTAAACGTTACAAAAATATATGCCTTTAAAAATAGAAAAAAATGTAACAATAATTGGCACACCCGAATTACACATACAGTATAAACATGATAAATTGTTTGATATATATATATATATATATATATATAATTATAATATGTAAATTGTATTATATATATATATATATATATATATATATATATATTATAATATATGATATATATATATATATATATATATAATATATATAATATATATAGATTCGCGACGTGGCCAATTAAACTAATCATTACCCTAATAGGGATCACATTTTAAGGGGCTTTGAAAAGTCTAATAACCCACACAAAAGAGATATCCAAATTTAATACCTTATAAACAGGCTTCATAACGAACATTTCCGTGTGTGGCTTATAAGAATTTATTATACCTATTGATAGTCGATATTTTGCATTCATATCATTGTCATTATTAAAAAATATAACCACCGGTTAATAATTTCTATATGATTAAAACAAATAACAGATGTCCAAATTTACGAAATAAAACTGAAAGTGAAAACTAACACTGAGATCCTCAATATTTTCTGTTACGACGTTCTATAACCGCAGCCTTTTTCACCATAATTTATATATATAATATAATATATATAAATATATATATATATATATATTATATATAAATATACTATATATATTTATATATATATATATTATATATTATATATGGGGAAAGATACAAAAATGCTTTCAAAGAAACTAATACCCCCCCACCCCCTCTTTACATGTACTGCGCGACTGCACGTAACCGCATACAAACAAAAAAGGTAAGATTTTATTTTATGATTCATTTAATTTTTACTACAAACTTATTTTTTTAAACCTTTTATATATATATATATATTATATATATTATATATATATATATATATATATATATATATATATATATATATATATATATATATATATATATATATATATATATTAATATATATATATATATATATATATTATATATAGTATATCAGATTCTTGCAAAATTATGATAAAAAAATGAGACTTCTTTTTTTAAGATGAGCAATATTAAGACAACATCGGTTTCCTCTCCAATGTCGCCAGAGAGCTTTCCAGTTCCCCTGCGAACTCTTTCAAGAATTCACCGTAAACCATTGGCTCCATATTTCTCCCCAGTTGATACACCAAGAACCAGTCCCCAAGCTGAAGGCGTTCAGTAAGAATTCTCAGGTTGTTTCTCCCAGCTGCTCTGCCACGCCACTGAAAACAAAAAAAATAATTATTACGGTATATTAAATAAATAAGCCGGTAGGATAGCTAAGAACAACAACAACATTAGAAGGGGGAGAGCAAAGTGAGCTGGCAAGGTCAAGAGAAGTACTCATTTATATAAATCTTGCGAAATCCTTGTATGAAGAGGACAGAATTGGCTAACAAAAGTTAGATGAAGAAATGATAAAATAAACTTCGAAGACAATATGAAAGAAACCATTATAAAAGAAAAATTGTAAACAACATTTTAAGTCTACATTTATTTATTTTTAAAAAGTGTAAATTATTTCAATGGAATTGGTTAGGAATAGTGTAAAAATGTTGTGGCCCTGCATTATTTTTTTCCCCCTTTCCAAAATTTAATTTAATTTACTAAATGCAAAAGTTACATTTTTAAGTACGAAGAATGTTAGTGGAAGCATAAAATATGAAGCAAAGTATCTGCCACTGACACCATTTGCTTCAATATAATAATAATAATAATAATAATAATAATAATAATAATAATAACAATAATAATAATAATAATAATAATACGAAATAACACGGTCAACTATCGAGGTTACACTGACCAAAACTGAATAAATAGAACATAACAGATAAGTAATAATAATAATAATAATAATAATAATAATAATAATAATAATAATAATAATAATAATAATGCAAAATAAAAAATTGAGGAATCTTTTGTTAAGAAGTTCCTCTAGGCTTCATTTGGTAAAGAATCAAAGACTTTTTGACCCTAAAAGGAATCCGATAAACTAAGTTCTCAATTCTAAGATTTAAAAAAAAAAAATGAAATGTTGTTAATATTTTGAATAAATTATTCTTTAAAGGCAAACACACCATTAAAAGTTATATATATATATATATATATATATATATATATATATATATACTATTATAATATATATATATATATTTATATATATAGATATATTATATATTATATATATAAATATAAATATTATATATAATATATTATATATATATATATATATATATCAAAGCTGAACTCTTTAAAAAGGAGTTCACTGAAAAGTGTCAAAACTTATTTTTTAACACCTTCTAAGAGGGATACCCCGCCCCCCCCCCCACCTCTAAGACACGAACGTCATGGTCAAATCATGATTTAAAACAGGTTTCTTTGGAGGTAAAAGCTGGATTAGTTAGTATTGAGCGAAAGTGGAAAAAAAAAAAAAACTATGCGATTTCTTGTTCCCTATAACACGGTTTTATTAATATATATAATATATATATATATATATATAATATATATATTATATATATATTTATATATATATATATTATATATATATGAATATATATATACTATATATATATATATATAATATATATATATATATAATATATAATATATATATAATAATATATATAATATTGGCATCCTAAAACAACTCATCTGTAGTCATCTAGAAAATAATGTTTCTATATGCTGGCTCCACTTTTGTACGACTACAAAAATGTTATACCCGGGATATCTACTACCAGAATTAAAAAAATTTTTTTAAATGTCAGATTTCAATTTTAAAATGCGGAATAGTTTTTTGAGAAGAATTACTAGAAATTTTTTGTTGTCGTCGTTTTCTTTGTGCCTCCCTTTGGTTTAAATTTTAAATTTGTATAATTCATAATAATAATTAATTTTAATTAATTTGAGTTAAAGTTTAATAAAATTAATTTTAAAAAGTTTAATTTCTTGTAAACAAAAATCAGCGGCCACTGAATAATTCCAGGAAAATCCAAACCTCTTTCCTCAGACCCAAAACTATTATGTTATTAACTGTAAGTAAGTAATGCGCTCCTCTCTGCTTCTCAGTTCCTATTATTTCCTGCTCAAATGAGCAAATAATGATATAAATATTCATTATATTATTATTATTATTAATTTATATACTATATATATATATATAATATATATATATATATTATATATATATATATATATATATATATATATATATATATTATATATAGTATATATATATATATATATAAGAATTATATATATTTATTATATATTTTTATAATATAATATATATAAGAAAAGTTTTTTTTTCATAAATTTTATTAGATAATTTCAAGTAATAAAATCAGCTTGACAAACGGATAAAAAAAATTAAATGCAATAAAAAAAGGTAATTATTTAATAAAATCGTTAACATTTTTTACACATCCGTACGTTGGCATGATACTAAACTAGGAGAACGATAAGGACTCCGAAATTTTCTGAAATGCAAAAATCTTATATAGAAAAACTCTAAATCAAGAGAAAAAGAGTTATGGCAAAGTAGACCATTTAGGTTTAGGTATAGGTAAGGTTACCATTCGTCCCGGATTTAGCCGGGACAGTCCTTTTTTTGAAACCCATGTCCCGATTTAGAGGAGAGTCCCGATTTCGTCCAAACCAATTTTAACATATAATATATATATATATATATATATATATATATATATATATATATATATATATATATATATATTATAATTTATATATTATATATATATATATATAGGGGTCAGCATTCCGATTATCCGTCATATGTATCTTAAAACTCATTAATGCTACTAGTAAAACGGAATACATTGCTATGGAATTCTTGTCCAATGCTGGTCCTGGAAAAAAAATCAAATTAAAAAAAAATTATATTCTCAAAGAAAAAATACAATAGCTACAACGAAAAGGAATACATATTTGGTGAATCCTTTGGTAAAATTTCACATTAAGAAAATTTAAAAAATAATAATAATAAAAAAAAAAATTATTGTTAATAAATATAGTCATATATAGGATTAGAGGGCCTATTTAGAGGACCTTTTTATTGGTTTCTCGATAAAAATAAATAGACTTTCTATTAAATTTTGCTTTTTTTTTTTTTACTTAAAGAATACCCCAAGGGATATACCGCACCGATGGCAGGAATTCGAGTCTCTCGGCCTTCCGGGGAACTACGGGTAGACTAATTCCCCCCTCCGGGGAGGTCTCCGGAACCCCGCTCTTTGTTTCTTGGGTGTCGCGGGGGTTCCTCCGCCCCTCCCCTACGGGGTTTATGGAAAACGTCCCCCCTATGTTCCCCGTTGGCTCGAGAGCCCCCTATTGTGCCGTATAAAGCAAAATTTAATAGAAAAGTCTATTTATTTTATCGAGGAACCAATAAAAGGGCTCTAAATAGGCCTTCTAATCAATTACTATATTTATTAACAATAATTTTTTTTTATTATTATATTTTACATTTTCTTATGTAAAATTTTACCAGGATTCCAAAAATGTATTCCTTTTCGCTGGAGCTTTTGTAGTTTTTAAGATATTTTTTTTTTTGTTTTTTTTTTTTTTTTTTTTTTTTTTTTTTTTTACATTTCCAGGACCAGGATTGGACCAGCATCCAAGCAATGTATTCCCTCTTTACTGTAGCATTAATAGTTGTTAAGATACATATGACGGATAAAACATAACTGGGCCTATATATATATATATATATATATATAATATATATTATATATATATATATATATATATACTAATATAAATATAAAGATTATATTATATATATATATATATATAGATAATATATATATATATATTATATATATATATATATATATGATGTGTAGCTGTAGGTGTCCCGATTTTTCGTTCAGAAAATATGGTAACCTTAGGTATAGGGTTACTTCATCGTCGAGTTTTATAGGTTAGGGTTTGGCTTAAGACCCTCCTAGTTCAGAATGTTAAATATACACAATATATGAAGAAAAAAAATGAATTAGGACATTATTTTTTCCCCTGCCTTAAATTCTTCCACTTAATAAAAAAACATTTTCTTTCTCAAGCAAAATGTACGTTATTGCTTACTTTATTTATTTTTAATATTTTAAAATTCAGTATCTTTCTTGTCATCACTGATTTATTATTGGTATTATATACTAACAATATAGGAAAAAATTTACAAAACCATTAACGGATCCGCATTAACTAACTCACAAGGTTTTATATATACCGTATATAACTGCATTTAAGTAAAAATCAGTAAGAGCAGAAAAAAGTAGAGAAAGAAAAAGAAGTAGATACGGAGAGAACAAACTTGTTAACGAAATCTCAGAAAGCAGTCCTTTCTTTCCCTTTTCATTCCCCCATTCTCTCCCACTCCCCTATGGAAGAATGTGGTCAAGGGAACGAGCTGGGAGGGAGGGATGAAGAATCGGAGAACGAGGAAATGGGGTGGGGAGAAAGTTTATGGGGGAGGGAGAATAGAGAAGCCGTCTATTAAGTCCATGTATATCTGTATCTATCAACCTTTGTTTACTGTATTTAATTCCCTGAACCACATATGGTCGTGCACAAACTTATATAGGAATATATAAAATAAGCTTTGAACAAAGTACAGATATACTGTAAAATAAGGAACGAGTTACAGTGTTGCCAAGTTTTAACAAAATACTGCTAAATCTCAGGAAAAATAAAGCTAATAATGCCAAAATTCTGCTAAAAAGATGAAAAGGTCCAATAAATTATGACTGTATTGAGTGCAAATTTTCAAACAAAATAATGCTACAACCACAGTAAAAAATAATGCTAAAAATGATTGTATAAAAAAAACAGGTGGAGAAGGCTCAGTAGTTAGCACTTACATTTATATGTATTTTTGAAATTAAATGATTAATTGTATGATTCCCGTATCAATATCCAAAATTAATTCACCATTACTTTCTGATTCACTATTTGTATCTTTATTTTGACATCCAATAAGGTTCTAAGGTTTCTACATGTTTAATGCTGAGTCAGGTGGGGAATAATTTATGCAACACTTTTTCTTGCCTTTTAAGGCCGTACTTCCCACAAAGGATTACTTTTAACCATGGGAAGCTGCATTTGATTTCTCAATTTACTTTTTACATTATTCATACTGCTAAATAATCTTTTAACTTCTGAAATTGAATTGGGTAGAATTAAGACAATAATGTTATTTCACTAAATGGAATAATCCTTCTGAAGAAATTCTCTGAAATATTCAGTTCAACATTTTTCAGTATTTGTTAATATTATTCCATTGATGTAAATATTTTTATACTGGTTTTCAATAACTTCCTTCCTTTACTTTTAAATGCATAAACTGTAAGGGAGATTTAGCTGGATCTTTAACATGTCTCAAAATATTTTCTACAGAGAAGCATGTAATTTGTTTCGATATCGTTATAAACTCAAGTTCTCGAAACAAGAAAATTTTCCTTTTTCGTATATCTTTTTCTTCCTGAAGTTATCTTCTTTTGAACTACCAATTCAGCTATTTCCCTTTCGAATCGGTAGCCAAGATTTGGTTTAGGATCTAAAATGTCATTAATGTTCCAGTCTGTATCAAGAGGATCCATTCTGCTTGTAGGTAAGAATTGGACGCAAAAATAAAAAGTAAAGCATGTTCTTGAGAAAAATTTGTTTTATTTAACAGCAATTTTGATTAAAAAATATTTTATCTACTTGATACTTGTTGTAAGAATTGGACGCAAAAATAAAAAGTAAAGCATGTTCTTAAGATCACAGTACACTTTATTTAACATTTGGGCAGTATAATAATTTTCACTATTTTAAAATGAGTTTGTACCTCTAACCATCGACATAAAATTCTGTCAACCGCTGCATCGATTGATAACCATCGTATGGAACAAGAATTCAAAATTTGTAAAGGATCTTTATCATTAATACCTTCGTATAATTGTTTATAGACCATTTGTCTCGTAGAGGAATAAGAAAACCAATTGTAGGTTTCTGCAATCAAAAACTCCAAAGTGTCTAGAAGAGATTCCTAACAAGCCTGGGATACGGTTAATTGTAATATGTGACATACACACGTGATCAAAATAAGTGATGGATTTATTTCTTTTAGTTTCTGATAGACACCATTATTAACATTATCATAACGCTGGCATTATCAATCCCTAGAGCTAATAGATTTTTCATATCCAATTTTTTTATTGCCAATTCCTTTCTTAGGGCATATTAACCTCATTTGCATCACAATTTTCCAAAAGAACTACGACTAAAGGTATATTTAACTCTTTTGAGATTACGACTAAAATATATAGTAATAACTTTTAGAACCTTAGAACCTTTGTTATTGTTACATCATAAGCCTCGTGTAACAAGACTAAATTTTCCATTTCCTATATCAGAAATCAAATCTTATTCAAAATGAGGAGCAAACACATTTTAAATAATATTTGCACATTTAGTACTACACAATCTTACTTTGAAGATATTTTCACTGTCTGAAATATTGATTTTGCACATGGCAACTAAATGATCGCAATTGTTAAATGATGAATGGCAGCAAACAAACAGCTAAGCCAGCTTCGATTGACAATGCATTACATTTTTTTTGTGAGTATATATATATATATATATATATATATTATATATTATATATATATATTATATATATATATAATATTTATATATATATATATATATATATATATATATATATATATATATAATATATAATATATATATATATATATATATATATATATATATATATATAATATAAATAAACTGCCACAAACGCAAAATTTTCTGCTAGATAAAAAAAAATCCACTATGAACCCAAATAAAAAAAAATGGCTAAGATTTTAAGAAAGAAAACCTGGCCCAACGTTGGCAATCTGTGGATATAGCTGTATGCAATGTATTTGTCGAGTAATATAATAACAAGGGGTGATGGTAGATAGGGAGGTTTGGCGTCAATTTCAATAAGCCTAATCATACCAACATATTTAACAAACCAAAAACAAAATATATAATATATATATATATATATTATATATATATATATATATATGATATTATATATATAATATATATATATATATATATATATATATATATATATATATATATATATATATATATATATATGGTCAGCATCCCGAAAAGTTCAGGCATGTAACTAGAAAAATATAACAGCTACACGAAAATAAATATCATTTTATTAATCAGGAGACATTTTTACCCATGAAATTTACAAAAATAGACTGATTACGGAATAGTTGCCAAATGTTGAATTTTTATTTTTTATTAAAAACGGGAAACGAATACCCACGGGTAAACAAGAACAATGGATAGAGTCGGGGTTTCTCGGCCTACCGGGGGACGACGGGGGGGACTTCGTCCCCCTCTGTGCCTCCGGCGGCACCCCCTAAGAGGGATATAAAAAGAAAAAAATATTTTCTCAAATTATATTATAAAGCGACATTTGGCAACTTTTCTCTCGAGACTGGAGCTTTCAAGGTCTTTCAAGTCGATCAGAGCCTGCACTTTTTACTAATATTAATATGGAGTTATTAATAAATATTAGAATAAATTATTTTTTTTTTTTAAATTTCTGCAGTAAAAAAGTCTCCTGTTAATAAAATTATATTTATTTTGGTGTATATGTGAATGTTTTCTTAGTTACGTGCTTGAACTTTTCGGCATGCTGGCCTTATTATATATATATATATTATATATATATATATACTATATATATATATATATTTTATATATTTTTATATATATATATATATTATTTTTATATATTATATATATATATATATATATATATATATATATATATATATATATATATATATATATATATATATATATATATATATATATATATATATATATAATTTATAAATATATTTATTATTAAACTGTAAACGGTATTTGTAAAATTAATATCTTCAAGACCAGTGGTTTTCAAACTGTGTGCCGCGGCACCCTGGGGTGCCGCGAGTTATATTTGCGGGTGCCGCGCTCTAACGAAATGTCTTCTCAGTTCAAGGAAATTATTGCTCAGAAAAAAGAATTAAAAATTATTCAAATCTAGTGGTATTTTTTTTCTTCTTAGCCTTAGACTCTTAGAGAACAAATTATATATATATATATTATATTATATTATCTAGATATAATATCTATATAAATAAAAATTATATATATTATATATATATATATATATATATATATATATATATATATATATATATAATTGATATATATATACATATATATATAATTATATATATATAATATATATATAATATTTATTACTATTAATATATTATATATAATATAATATATATATATATTATAATATATATATATTGGGTCCGCTGAATAATTCTTGAGAAGCTATGGGTCTTGAACCCTAAAAAGTTTGAAAAACCACTGCCTTTTAAAGCTAATATTATTTTTAGCTATCTCTGGCATTTTATTTAGGTCTGCCCAAAGCTGGCCTTTGCCGTGCAATTTAAAATCGTCAGTTGGTTATTTTCCATGATTAATTGAACTTTGTCAACCGGACTGTTTTAGAGAGAATAGAAACACCACCCTGTTTAAAATAATTTTCCTGTGTGATTAACGATGATAATTTGTTTCCGGCTTACAATTGATTTGAACCTATAAAAAAAAAAAAAAAAAAACTTTTAAAAAAAAAAAATTTTAATACTAAGAAAAAATACTAAGAAAAAAAAAAACAAACAATATAAATCCGTATAGGATCATAAGAGATTTGGAGTTGGTTTGGTCGACTCACTCAGGCCGGTAACGGTAAAATTCTGGTGGCTCGTGTCAATCCCTTGAGAGTATCCCAGTTTAAAAGCAAATTGGTCCCAATCTCTAAAATGTCCGTCATTAGATTTCCACAAAGAGATCAAAATTTTGGGTAACAACAATTTAAATCAACCTAATTCACTCTGGATATCAACGACTCACTTGCCTAAATTAAAATTATACTGCTATTTCCTCTTTATTGAATAGAAGTAAGACAAATACGGTACACAGTACACATGAAAATTAAGGTTATTAACAAAGAATTAACCACTAGACATTTTTGCCCCTGGTTTAACCTTTTATTATTAAATATATTATTAAATATTAAATGCAATCTCTAATAATATAATTCCACCACAACTAAAATATTAAACAGTCTTTTTCATCTTTGCCGTAGTTAGCAAGCATTAATTAAACATATCTGTAAATTTTCATTTTTGGAGTAATATATATATATATCATATGATATATATATTATATATATATTAGTATATATATATATAATATATATATATATATATATATATATAATATTATATATATATATACCGTATATTATATATTATATATTATATATACGTATATATATAATATATTATATATATATATATATATATATCTATTATATATATATATATATATATATATATAATATATATAATATATATATATATTATATTTATATATATATAAACCGGTATATACTATATATATATATATATATATTATATATATATATAATTATATTATTATATAATATATTATATTAATAATATATATTATATTAATATATATATATAGTATATATATATAGATATACACTCACCTGATAACCAAGGTGGAATTATAATGATTTTATTTGAGATTTAGACCTCTTGAAGAGTCAATTGTACGATACCTTAACCAAGTAACTAAGCTTTGGTTTTTGGAAGTTTAAATTCTGAACTAAAGTTAATTCAGCTACAGTTTTATTATCAGATCAGGTATATTAAAAATTGGTTACCTGACCTGACAGGTTCTACCTAACAGACGGATGGTGAAAAAGAAGATGAATAATAATAATAATAATTTGGATTCATCGATCTCAAAAAAGACAAAAAAAATTAAATATATTATTTTTTATTTATTTATTATTATTATTTTTTCTGCAGACTATTAATTTTTTTCCTGCTGACCAACTCGTTTTTTTTTTCTAAAAGCTTTTAATGCTAACCACAACTCTTACTAAAACATTTACTCAAAATATTAAAATGCACATCTTTGAGGTTTCGAACGCATATTTAGCTATATATATATATATTTATATATATATATATATATATATATATATTATATTATATATATATATATATATCACATACAACATATATATATATACTATTAAATATTATATATAATATATATATATAGAACTAAAATTCTATGGCTATGATGCCATCTTCACACCCCAAACCCCAAAAACCACACTTTACTAACCCTTATACACAACTCACTACCATACACAAACACCACCTTACAAACTACAACGGCATTAAACGACAACACCACAAAAATACAGTACTTCACAACAACGATAAACAAAAAACACAATCTAATAAACCTCTACATTCCCCACCACACCTCACCACAATGCCCCAGAAATTACAAACCAAACCTCTCCGAAATCTCCCACCTCCCAAACCTCATAATGGGAGGCGACTTCAACGCTCACCACCCTACATGGTACAACGCCCAAGAAGCAAACCAAAGAGGAACACACAACACAAACAGCCACACCAGAAACCCACCTCAAACCAACCAAACATGCACATCACCAGACATAGCACTATGTTCACCAAATTTACACACAAAACTCCACTGGTTAACACAAAGTGATCTAAGCTCCTACCACGTCCCCATCATTATAAAGTACCAAAATGTCAAGAAACCAAACTACACCCTCAGAAAAACATACACAAACTACAAAAAAACAGACTGGACACAATTCGCCAACTATATAGAAAACAACATGCATCCCCTAAATATCACAAACGCATCAACACTCAACAAAGCCATACAAAACTTTACTTCTCTAATCCAAAAAGCAGCTAACAAATCCATTCCCAGAGGATACATCAAAAAATACAACCCAACCCTAACACCTGAAATAGAACAACTAATCAAACATTGCAACTCACTCAGAAAAATAATAATCACATCACTCCAGACAACAACACAGATTAAAGCCCTAAACACCCAAATCATAAACTTAAACACACGTTCTTCAAACAACTTCCAAACCTTCCTCACCAAGAAAATCACACACACGAATAACACCAGAATGTGGAAAACAAATAAACACACTGAACAAAACTAATCCAACCAACAAACATACACTCATGAATCCATCAAAAACCCAAACACACAAAACCCCCAATCCACCAAACAACACGCAAACACTTCGCAAAGCAGAGTCAAAAACCCACACACCCTCAAAACAGGAAAATCATCAAAGCTCTCAAGAAAATAAAAACTCAACCACGACCCAACAATAGTAATAACACAACTGACCTCGAAAACATCGACACTTTGAAACTCACCTGCAACCGGCCCAGACATCTCAAACAAGACCTCAAACACCTAGGGAACACAGCTTTTAACTCAATTGAGCAGCAAATATATAACAGCCCATCAGCCTAAATTTTCATTCCCGCATAATCTGGGAAAAAGCTACATCATTATACCCATGCTGAAGCCAGGACAAGACCCCTCTGACCCTTCATCATATCGCCCCATTTCTCTATTATCAACACTATGCAAACTACTAGAAAAAACCATACTAAACAAAATAACTCAACACATCATCAAACACAAATTCCAACACAGTTTCAAACAGAAACCATTCAACTACAAACAGCCACTCCACTTAAACAAACCATCACCCCACAATCACAACAGATTTTAAACTCAAAACCTCGCTCACAAAAATAATCAATATGCAATCAAACATCACAATAGCATTTGATAACAGTACCCTACAAACAAAACCTTTATCCACCAAATAAAATCT
>JABUQX010029742.1:37500-40000 GCA_015478945.1 Trachelipus rathkii
TATATATATATATATAATATATATATATATATATATATATATATTAATATATATATATATAGGCCAGCATCCCGAAAAGTTTCAGGCATGTAACTAGAAACTATAACATATAACACGAAATAAATATCATTTAATTAATCAGGAGACATTTTTTACCGCAGAAATTAAAAAAAAAAAATTAATTTATTCTAATATTTATTAATAACTGCCATATTAATATTAGTAAAAAGTGCAGGCTTTCTGATCGACTTGAAAGACCTTGAAAGCGCTGCAGCTCGAGAGAAAAGTTGCCAAATGTCGCTTTATAATATAATTGCAGAAAATATTTTTTTTTTCTTTTTATATCCTTCTTAGGGGGTTCGAGCCGACGGAGGGACAGAGGGGGGAACGAAGTCCCCCCGTCGTCCCCCGGTAAAGGCCGAGAAACCCCGACTCCTACCTACCGTTCTTGTTTACCCGTGGGTTATTTGTCCCGTTTTAAAAAAAATAAAATTCAAATAAAAAGCATTTCCGTCATCAGTTTTCTATTTTTTTTAAATTTCTGCGGTAAAAATGTTTCCTGATTAATAAATGATATTTATTTTCGTGTAGCTGTTTTAGTTTTTTAGTTTACATGCCTGAACCTTTCGGGATGCTGACCATATATATATATATTATATATATATAATATATATATATAATATATATATATATATAATAATATATATATAATATATATATATATAAGTATATATATATATATATATATATATATACTATAAATATATATATATTTGTTGTTAAATATGTTGTTGATTAGGTTACTTGAAAATTTTGACGCCAAACCTCCTTTTACCTCCCCATCTACGCATCACCCCTTATTATTATTATTACCGAACGAAATAACATGCTACAGCCCTACAACCAACAGAGGTTGCCACTTGGGCAGGTTTTCTTTTCTAAATTTAGCATTTTTTTTTTTAGTTTGGGTTCTGTGGGATTTTTTTTTAATATCTAGCAGAAAATTTTCGTTTTGTGGGCAGTTTTATTAATATATATATATATTATATATAATATATATTATATATAATATATATATCAATATATATATATATATAATATATATATATATATATATATATATATATATATATATATATATATATAATATATATATATATATATATATATATATATATATATATACTCCACAAAAAAAATGTAATGCATGTCACATCGATACTAGCTCATGCGGTTTGTTTGACTGCCAATTCATCATTTAAAATTGCAATCATTTAGTTGCTACTGTGCAAAATCAATATTTCAGACAGTGAAAATATCTTCAACAGTAAGAATTGTGTAGTACTAAATGTGCAAATATTATTTAAAATGTGTTTGCTCCTCATTTTGAATAAGATTTGATTTCTGATATAGGAAATGGAAAATTTAGTCTTGTTACACGAGGCTTATGATGTAACAATAACAAAGGTTCTAAGGTTCTAAAAGTTATTACTATATATTTTAGTCGTAATCTCAAAAGTTAAATATACCTTAGTCGTTAGATTCTTATAGAAAATTGGTGATGGCAAATGAGGTAATATGCCCTAGAAAGGAATTCGGCATAATAAAAAATTGATATGAAAAATCTATTAGCTCTAGGGATTGATAATGCCAGCGTTATGATAATGTTAATAATGGTGTCTATCAGAAACTAAAAGAAATAAATCCATCACTTATTTTGATCACGTGTGTATGTCACATATTACAATTAACCGTATCCCAGGCTTGTTAGGAATCTCTTCTAGACACTTTGGAGTTTTTGATTGCAGAAACCTACAATTGGTTTTCTTATTCCTCTACGAGACAAATGGTCTATAAACAATTATACGAAGGTATTAATGATAAAGATCCTTTACAAATTTTGAATTCTTGTTCCATACGATGGTTATCAATCGATGCAGCGGTTGACAGAATTTTATGTCGATGGTTAGAGGTACAAACTCATTTTAAAATAGTGAAAATTATTATACTGCCCAAATGTTAAATAAAGTGTACTGTGATCTTAAGAACATGCTTTACTTTTTATTTTTGCGTCCAATTCTTACCTACAAGCAGAATGGATCCTCTTGATACAGACTGGTAATAAACAAATTTCTCAATACCTTTCTAATTTGATCACAACTATTGTAGACTGTAGTCTTACCTACAAGCAGAATGGATCCTCTTGATACCAGACTGGAACATTGAATGAAATTTTTAGATCCTAAACCAAATCTTGGCTACCGATTCGAAAGGGAAATAGCTGAATTGGTAGTTCAAAAGAAGATAACTTCAGGAAGAAAAAGATATACGAAAAAGGAAAATTTTCTTGTTTCGAGAACTTGAAATTTTAAATTATCGAAACAAATTACATGCTTCTCTGTAGAAAATATTTTGAGACATGTTAAAGATCCAGCTAAATCTCCCTTACAGTTTATGCATTTAAAAGTAAAGGAAGGAAGTTATTGAAAACCAGTATAAA
>JABUQX010029743.1:0-12500 GCA_015478945.1 Trachelipus rathkii
AGGAAATCAACGAGAAGGCCAAAGAGAGAATGATAAATATCCTAAAAGGGAAGTTTAGAAATTATAGCTTTTTACCAGCCTCTATCAAATGCTTACTATTTAATCTAGCTCTACAGCAACTACCTCCAGAGCAATTAGCTCCACAACAACTAGCTCCACAGTAACTAGATCCACAGCAACTACCTCCACAGCAACTACCTCCACATCAACTAGCTCCACAGTAACTAGCTTCACAGCAACTAGCTCCACATCAACTAGCTCTACAGCAAAAGTTTCACCGAAATACCAAATAGCAAAGTACCAAGAATCAGAAAGAGGAGAAAAAAAGATTACCAGTAGAGCGGTTTTACGAAATCTATGCAGACGACGATCACAGATTAGATTTAAAGAAATAAGACGTTTCCAAATCTTCCTCTTGAGAATAGAAGCGAAAACTTTAGAAAGAAGGGAGGTTAGAGTAATAGGACGATAGATAAAGGATTAAGAAGAGTTCCCCTCCCCCTTTTTCGACAAAGGTTGAATGAGCGCGGGTTTCTAGTAAGATTTGAAGGTCGGAGTTAAAAAAGACAGAAAAGAAACAGTTTCCCAAGGCAGGGAGCAAGCTCTAAGGCAGAAGTTTTAAGAACCACAGGAGGTAATACGGGAAGGACCATATGCCTTCATGGTGTTAAGCTCGGAGAAAAAAAAATCTTTAGAAGAAATTACAATGTTAGGAACAAATGAGTTGGAGGAGAGGGGAAGGGGAGGGGGAAGGGAGAGAAAGTGGAGGGGGAGTTGGAGGGGGAGAAGGAGGAATAGCTTTGGAATTGTCAAGAATGGAGTTAAAAAAAATTTGAGCGAAGAGTTCAATTTTAGAAGAAGGTAAGGTGGCAGTTGTGCCATCGGAAGATGCTGGAGGCATTACATTCTCTATGGAGAGGGCTTTTACTATCAATGAAAAGTGAGTTTGCACGATTTCGAGACGAAAATAAGTCGCACGAGTTTCAAGAGTTTAAATACCACGTCAAATCCTTAAAATATTGCGAAGAAAATAACACTAGAAGAAGAAGAGTTTAAATCAAGGTTTTTTTTATAACTTTAGTTACAGTGAAAAAATTTGAAATGTGCCTATGTATGGAAGAGAAAATCATTTCGGTTATGCATTTTACGCACTCTGAGGTACATCTCGAAATTAATTAGTAATCACTCTATGGGATATCAATAAAGTATGATCGTAAGTTTGATCAGTTACTAGTACCAAATGCCAAAATCCAAAATCGTCTCCTCTCCATAGGCGGGAATTAAGCTTCTAAAGAAAGCAATGAACAGCATCAGTTAACTTTCAGTTTGCTGGTTTTTCGCACTATTGTCTTTTGAAACTTTTTAAAGTGTATTTTATAATTAAATAATTAGACAATAGATACTGTATATTGTAAATTATCACGTCTTGCATCACAGATTCAGACATCAGTACAAACACAGATACACACAGACACTAGCACAAACATAGATACAGGAACAGTCACAGACTAAATCATGAAAGTCTGACCTAATTCTTCGTCTTTCCGGGATGAAATATAAAACGACGGTTATTTTTGAAATCGGCGTCCCTGCGTTGAATAGCAAGAGAACAAACAAAGTTAAACCAAGATTTGTTAGTTTTAGTTGAGTTGAAGGACAGAGTATGGAATGTACTCCTCCATGCCAGGGAGGATCTTATTGGCTATGCCTTTTACACACTCCGAGAGATTCCTCCCGCCAAAGCAAGAATCATTTCAAGGTAAATCAAAGAAGTACGGCCACACGTCGGACCAGTTTGAAAAACTTTTCCTAGCGGTAGGCGGGGGTCTTTCTTGCTTGCGGAAGACTGGAAGAGATCGAACAAGATACAGAAATAAGAGGAGAATCAGAGGAACCCAGATGCTGAAGGAGAGAAATATAAGGAGAAGGATTAAAAGTTTAGAAAATGCCAAGAATGTTGGGTTCATCTCTTCAAGACTATTAATGATATTGGTGGGGAGCTTCACCATCTGCTCATGGTCATTCTGGATAGAAAAATTGAGGGTAAATTCACAGGCATGTATTGAGAACTAGAAGAATGTTATTGGCAGAGGAGAACAAACAAATCACATGAAATGATAATTTAAGAAAAATGAGAAAAAGGAAAAATATGATTAATTTAGGAGTTTAGATAGTCGAGGAATTTAGGAAAGTCAATTGATGAATTTAGTCATAGATTGGCAAGTGCTCTCTCTCTCTCTCTCTCTCTCTTCTCTCTCTCTCTCTCTCTCTCTCTCTCTCTCTCTCTCTCTCTTTCTCTCTCTCTATCTCTCTTCTGCTGATCTTTCTCTTCTTTCTGAGTCACAAAGTAGAAAATAAAGAAGATACCAAAGTAGAAACTTGAAAACAAACAATGTCGTTGCACACAAATACATACCAACCAACTGCCTTTGACTGAAAATTGAGGCTAAAGTCATTAGGAGGAAACAGAGTAATGTTTGTGTTTGCTGTCAAAGCGCTCAAGCACCAGAGTTTGAGGTCTGGAAGAAGGGAGGTGGTGATCGACAAAGTGAAAATTAGAAAAAAAGTCGGCGAATATTGCAGAAATTAATGAAAAAAAAGAATATGCACTGGAGCAGACCTACGGCGAAGTTTTTGCAGCACCAACCCCATCACCCGAAGCCGCGAATTTCCAAGTTGTGATGTGGGAAGGGGTGGACGGGGAGCATTGTTTGGATGCCGACCCTCCAAGCATTATTTGAGGGAGATTTAAGTTTCGCCATTTTCATTCCTTTTTTTTATTAAAAGGAAATGTTCGAATATGTGCCTGTAAATTTATGAATATGATAAATCAAGGGCAGATATTAATCGATAGACGGCGTTTGAAAATGTTTAAATCATTGAATATGGGGAAAGAATAATAAGGAAGAAATGTGTTCCATATTTTAGCAGTAAGAGTGAGAATAGCCGTTATGTCAGGAGTCAGAAAGTTTGATAGAGAAAAAAATGAGATTATGTAAAATGGCGAGTCGCATAAACTCTCCTCACTGAAGGAGGTCTGCGATTATAGAATTGAAAAGAAAGGTGTTTGTTGTAATATCAAGAGTATAAGGAGAGCGATGCAACAGTCCTACGGAAGGAAAGAAATTTGTGATGGTCAGTGAGAGTAGGAGAGTTTATAAGGCAAGATGTTTTCGATTCCACATTATCAAGAATGGCTGTGTGAGTGGAACTACCCCAGAAAAGTTATGCAAACTCGATACGAAGGTAAGCAACATCCCTATAAAGAGCGAGCAACTGGAGTGGTGTGAACAAATTTTAAAAACGTCGCAGAACACCTAACCTGTTAAAAGCTTGCTTAGTGAGACAAAATAATGTTCTCCTTTTAAGAGTGATCACCAGTGAAAGAAATATCAAGAATATTAAGAAAGGGAAAGGCGTGAGTTGTGTGACTTAAAAAAGATGTTGTAGCTACGTAGAAGATATTGTCGAGTTGTATACATGAAGGGAACTAAGTTTTTGAGAACATTGAATGATACCCTATTTTCTCCGCTCAAGTTTGAAAATGTGCCGAAAAACTGAGGTTTCAGTTGTTTTCAAATATCCAATCCTCCAACGTTACTATTATGAAATTGTAGTGAGACGTCTTTCAAAGGAGTAATTAAGAGCAGAGTAAATAGGAATGCTCAGCGTAGATGTGGATATGTTGATGAAGTGACAGAGGGATTCACAGGCCCGGAATGGCAGGTCGGCTGGTCGGTGATTGCCGAGGGCCCCCGGCCCAATGGGGCCCCGGAGAAGACCCCCAAACATGGATATACTACTTTATAATTAGTTACATCAGAGTAATTTGATTATTTATTTCCCAATAATCTTACGCGTTACAATCTAATTTTAAGCGTTGCAGTTGCCTTTTTGGTTATGGTAGCGGTACTAACTTCTATCGCGACGCTACTCGCTGTTCTATTAGGTTGCAGTTATTCAGTGTAACAGTTGTGTCAACATGAAAAGTTTGTATCAAAAGAGTGCGCCAGAAGAGGAAAGGAAAAGAAAAAGAAAAAAATGCTATATAGGCATTGAAGAAATTTGAACATTTTTAAATACTTGGTTAACTTAGTTCACTTCTCAGTCTCAATGTCAGACTGATGAGGGACAATCAATGATTCATTAAAATACAGGTTAAGTCGAATTTTAGTTTATAGCTCAAATGCACCTATGTTTTGTTACTTTTTCACATATTATTATTATTATATTATTATTATTATTATTAAGTTATTATTATTATTAATCTATTATTATTATTATTATTATTATTATTATTATTATTATTATTATTATTATTATTATTTTTATTATATAATAAATTGCATTCTTCATTTAAAATTTCCTAAAAGGTAAGAGAACCTAATATATAATATTATATAATATATTTATACTATATACTATATATATAATATATACTATATATATTATAATAATATATAATATATATATATAGTTATTATAGTATATATATATATATATATATTAACGTTCCAAATCACGCTTTACTAACTCATCAAGCTTGCTTTTTTCGTATGCCTGCCGTCGCATTTTACCTGTATTTAAAAATTTGTTACAATCTTTGGTAGCAATCGCAGCTAACAATATATATATATATATACTAATATATATATATATATATATATATATATATAATATATAATATATAATATTATATATATATTATATATATTAAGTATATAGTATATATATATATTATAGTATATAATATGTCCAAATCAATTTTGACGCTGTCCATCAACGCTTCTCTTTTGATGCCTGCCGTCATTTTTACTGTTTATTACTTTTAAAGATTGTTACACAACATATCGTACAATCGGCAGCTACAGTTGATTACATTATTTTTCAGAAACTAAAGATCGAATTTCACCATTTGAATTTCCAATTTTGAAAAAAAAAAAAAAGTTCCCCCCCCCCCCTGGCACTTCGTCTTATAGATATGAGAGGGAAGAAACAAGGCCTGCTTGCAATCAGCCACTTTTTAGATCGTCCATGCAGTAAGCGTCGCTTCTCTCGGCAGTGATTCATCAGAACTAATACCATCTGACACATGAAAAGGATGTGAAAAATACCACCATGTGACGCTGAATGTTGCTAAGTGCAGTTGTCAAAAGCTTCGGGGGAAGGAAATTCATGTGCGGTAGATCAAGACACTGCTGTGTTTATGAAAGATGCATTCCTATGTCAGTAAGTGAAGGAAAAGGAGCTAAATTGCCATTTAACCCTTCAAAACTTTAATTACCGACATTTACCGAATTTTGATAAAATTCACTAGAAATGGTTATCATATTCGATTCGGCTCAACAGAGTGTACTGCTCAGCTGTAAGGCTTTTGGAGGTAAAGATAATAGAGTTTCTACATTTATTACCGGAACATGACTCTTCTCCTAAACATATTTATAAATCTGTTGAAATTCACGAAGACTCGTTATCATCACTCGCAACGAAGGCAGCTTTTCAAAGCCAAAAAGCGAGAAAGAGAAGTAACGTTCTTTTTTTGGTTGTTTCAACTTTAATTGCTTAGTTTTTGTTTTAGTGAAAACAAAGCATTGCCGTACAGAGGGGATAAAGCAGAAGGGGATTATACGCTTGACTCTACAGATAATTCATGGTTATATTGTTACTTTCGACTGGTCATTGTTGGTTGCAAAAATTATGAGATGTATTTTAGCAAAATCGATGTTCTCAGAAAGTGTATTTGAAGACAGCAGAAAGCACAGACTGAAAATAGTGAACAATGAAGAAAAACCACTGGAAAAGTTAACTAAAGACGACTCTGGACGAGGGCTCTTTTGTTGACATTATTTGTTCAAAGAACTTAAATCACAGGACTACTGTAAAGTAATTGGTCGGATGTCCGTGACTATCATTGTGTGAAGACCTTCATGATAGCACAATATTCGTCGTGATGGTAGAATAGTAATTCACAGTAATGAGGCTGTTGATAGGACCAGTTGGTGTATTTGTCGCCGCACTTATTGTTTTCAATGGAAAGATAATGAATGTAGACTTTAAATAACAGTAGTGCGATAAATTGATTCTGTGATTGGGCTTTGTACAGCTTTAATAATCTGAAATTAAGCCAAGTGTGCAATTAGCATTACATTAATATATGTAATGTGCTTGTTCCATTTAGATCTCGGAGCTATATCATATATGAAGGGTTGTTTTAACGGTGTATCAAGCTCAAGTTCAAAAGGAAACATGAAGATCTTATTTACACTCACTGTAAGTGGGTGAACGATATTGCTCGAACTTTGGTAGTAGCTGTTTATTCAATATGTAACGTGTACTACCATAGCAGAAAACTTGCTGGAAGTTGGTTGGAGCTGAGATATACGTGGTTTTTCTAAGCTCGGTCTATAAAAGAATGGCGTATGGTAGAGGGACAAAAGAAAACATATTGCAATAGAAAGAAATGCAGCATGGTTTTGCGAAAAATAGGAGCCACAAGTTGGTGGAGCAAACATAAAGCTTCTTTCTTCATTAGCGATGAAGAGATTTTTAACGATTGAGAAACAGGTGTAAACGGCAGAGAAACTATTCAAGTTCTATTACATTGTTAAAAGAAATCATCAAAAATCCAAATCTAAATTCATGGCAAGAAATTTAATAAGTCAATGGTCCAAATTGAAAACCTATGTATGTCTTTTGTTTTATTAGACATTCATCTCTCCATACTCTGTTTATATCGTCACCATTTCAAATTTACAAAGTATAAACATTGACTATTCTACAGCTGTACTGGATAGTGTGTGTTGGGGATGTAATACGGAGAACGTCGCTTCACTAACAGACACAGGATGGATAGGTAGAGTAACAGAGGAGTAAATAAACACTTTCACAGGTAGTCGTGTCATTCAAAACAAATATTATGCGTCAAGTACTGGTAATTTAGCAAAACTGAGAAGATAACATATGAGTGTAGAAGTTACTATTAGGATTTCAAGGGAAAAGAAGATACCTTACACAAGGAAAAGGTAATCCTAGGTGAAAAATCAATAAATGAAGCTCGCTGGATATCTATTTCAACGCCAAAACGTATATAAATTGAGTCTTTTGTCTAGTGTTTTTATCGTAATTTGTGTCTAGGACAATGTATCGAAGAAGAGATTTGTCCAAACAAAGAAATTTTAGAGAGATTGTTCCTGGTTAGAACCAAAGAAATTTTAATGGAAATCGTAATGCTTTGATAGTTTTTTCTACGGTAAGTTCTGTGTAATATGTTTAGACTTTGTAAAGTTGAAAGAAATCAGTTATTGATAGAGCTGAAACAGTTTGCAGATTAGTATGAAAGTTTTAAAATGGCTGAAAAAACTTACATTAAATAAGAAAATAGACAATCTAAATAGAGCTAAAAAATCTGTGAATTTGCGATGTAGAATCTGAATTTGGAGAAGACGAAAATCATTATGGTACTGCTCTGGCTGTAACAATATTCAAAGTTTAGATATTCCTTACAAGTTGTTCCTTAGCTCTTTTGTTTCATTAGCAGCTGTTCCTAAGCTCTGATTTATGCTTACAAGTTGTCTAACTTGACCTATGCCTTACAAGTTGTTCCAACAGATCACTCTGTGGAAAGGGTAATTTTTCTAAACTAAAGTCAGTTAAGAATCGCTTAGATCCTACTTTAAAGCATGTGAGCTTATGTCCTAATCTTTCTTTTCATGAATTAGAAAGAGACTTGTTTTTAAATTTGGGATAAATGATGTTATTATAAGAGATGAAGTATGCAGGAAACCCAGTTGAAGAATCCTGGCCAAAAAAGCTGCTTAGTTAGTAATACAAATCTTTCACTATCACTATAACCTTTCTTAGGTTTTGCTCGGTGTTCTCTGTAACTTCTGTACCAAGGATTATTTGTTGAAGTCATTATTTTTTCTTCATTTGTTTATGATTTTTAAATAATCTCCTTGCTAATTGATGTAACAATGATAAAAGTCATCAGTTGTATATATATATATATTGTCAGAATCTCTTCACTTTAGTAGGGACATTATTTTTTCTTTTTTCACATATGCTTTTGTTTTTTATTTACCGGTTGGTGATTGTAGTCCTTTTTTTAATTGATTTACTGAAGTATTTAAAGAAGCCGACCCCTTTATGGCTTCAACAGTGTGGTTTGGTTGCCTAAAACTAAAAATATTCTCAAGCTCATTTTAAGGGATAATGAGACCACTCGTAAATGTAATTAGTATATGAGCTTATTTTTTCTATCGCGAGCAGGGAACTAGTTTTAGCGTACAGTATATAAAAAGTTATATTAAATATTTCGTATGTGAAAGTAACTACAATCAAAAATAAAATCTTTTAATCTGTCGGTTATGATGTTGTGTAATCTACTGAATTTTCCCGCGAAGTGACTAAAATAGGTAAAGCGTAGAGAGTCTGATGTTTTTAAAAGCATGTAATGCTTAATTTTTAACATTTACAGTATTCTAAATAATCTATTCCCTTCTAAATCTCCCGGTTAAAGCCCCTTTTCAATCTTTAAGTCGCCGAGGGGCTCCCCCAAAGGAGCAGTCCGGGCCTGAGAGGAAGGTCATTGATGAAAAATAAAGAGTTGGGGATAGGACAGAACCATGAGGAAAACTGCTCTTATAAAACTAATCGAAAGAAAAGAGAAGAGAGAGAGAGAGAGAGAGAGAGAGAGAGAGACGAGAGACGAGAGAAAGAGAGAGAGAGAGAGAGAGAGAGAGAGAGAGAGAGAGAGAGAGAGAGAGAGAGAGATATAACACAGAGAAGATAAAAGTTTGAAAATCAAAGCTCCGTGCCAGAACCCTCTCGAAAACTTATCTGATATGCTTATCACCGCTCAATTGATTCACTCCGAGAAGTGAAGAATAAAGCAGAAAAGACAGATCACCTGTAGAACGCTCCTTGCTGAAGTCATACAGACGATCTGAGTGAGGTAAGATTAGAAAATTTAAAATGTTTTCAATTCTTCCCCTTAATGATAGATTAGAAAACTTTTGAAAGGACAAAGGTTAAAGCGATAGGACGATAGTTGGGGAGTTGAGAGGGGTTCCCATTTTTAGGCAAAAGTTGAATGATGAAGCAATTCCAGCAGAAACAAAGGTTGAAGCGAAAACGGTTGAAACGGTTTACCAAGTTAGTGTGAAAGCTCAGAAGCACAAGTCTTAGTAATCACTGGTGGAATACCATCAGGCATTGAGCTCAGAAGGAGCAGAAATGGCACCTTTCGAAGAAATTACAATGTTAGACGTAAGTGAGCTGGAGGGATAGACAAAAAAGGAATAGCTACCGTATCGTCTGAAAAGTGAAATTAAAACTAAGAGTTCAGTTTTAACAGAAGACAGTTGCATAGTTGGATGGTGCTTGAAGAGGTAAATAATAAGAACTAAAGTTGAAATTGACATTTGGTTTCAGCAATGTCAGAAAGAGGGTGAGGACAGGGAACATGTTAATATCATTACATTCTCTATGGAGAGGGCTTTTACTATCAATGAAAAGTGAGTTTGCACGATTTCGAGACGAAAATAAGTCGCACGAGTTTCAAGAGTTTAAATACCACGTCAAATCCTTAAAATATTGCGAAGAAAATAACACTAGAAGAAGAAGAGTTTAAATCAAGGTTTTTTTTATAACTTTAGTTACAGTGAAAAAATTTGAAATGTGCCTATGTATGGAAGAGAAAATCATTTCGGTTATGCATTTTACGCACTCTGAGGTACATCTCGAAATTAATTAGTAATCACTCTATGGGATATCAATAAAGTATGATCGTAAGTTTGATCAGTTACTAGTACCAAATGCCAAAATCCAAAATCGTCTCCTCTCCATAGGCGGGAATTAAGCTTCTAAAGAAAGCAATGAACAGCATCAGTTAACTTTCAGTTTGCTGGTTTTTCGCACTATTGTCTTTTGAAACTTTTTAAAGTGTATTTTATAATTAAATAATTAGACAATAGATACTGTATATTGTAAATTATCACGTCTTGCATCACAGATTCAGACATCAGTACAAACACAGATACACACAGACACTAGCACAAACATAGATACAGGAACAGTCACAGACTAAATCATGAAAGTCTGACCTAATTCTTCGTCTTTCCGGGATGAAATATAAAACGACGGTTATTTTTGAAATCGGCGTCCCTGCGTTGAATAGCAAGAGAACAAACAAAGTTAAACCAAGATTTGTTAGTTTTAGTTGAGTTGAAGGACAGAGTATGGAATGTACTCCTCCATGCCAGGGAGAATCTTATTGGCTATGCCTTCTACACACTCCGAGAGATTCCTCCCGCCAAAGCAAGAATCATTTCAAGGTAAATCAAAGAAGTACGGCCACACGTCGGACCAGTTTGAAAAACTTTTCCTAGCGGTAGGCGGGGGTCTTTCTTGCTTGCGGAAGACTGGAAGAGATCGAACAAGATACAGAAATAAGAGGAGAATCAGAGGAACCCAGATGCTGAAGGAGAGAAATCTAGGATGATAAGGATTAATACGTTTTAGAAAATGCCAAGAATTGTTGGGTTCAATCTCTTCATGACATTAATTGATATTGGCTTGGAGCTCCAGCGGCATAATTACTTCATTGGTCATTTGGATGAAAAATTGAGGTAAATTCACAGGCATGGTATTGAGACTTTATTATTTATTTTGGCAGAGGAGAACAAACAAATCACATGAAATGATAATTTAAGAAAAATGAGAAAAGGAAAGTCCGGCATCACGGTAATGTCTGCGAGGAATTTTTAGGAAAGGTCAAATTGATGAATTTAAGTCATAGATTGGCAAGTGCTCTCTCTCTTCTCTCTATCCTCTCTCCTCTCTCTCTCTCATCTCTCTCTCTCTCTCTCTCTCTCTTCTTCTTCTCTCTCTCTTGTCTCTCTCTCTCTATCTCTCTTCTGCTGATCTTTCTCTTCTTTCTGAGTCACAAAGAAAGTAGAAAATAAAGAAGATACCAAAGTAGAAACTTGAAAACAAACAATGTCGTTGCACACAAATACATACCAACCAACTGCCTTTGACTGAAAATTGAGGCTAAAGTCATTAGGAGGAAACAGAGTAATGTTTGTGTTTGCTGTCAAAGCGCTCAAGCACCAGAGTTTGAGGTCTGGAAGAAGGGAGGTGGTGATCGACAAAGTGAAAATTAGAAAAAAAGTCGGCGAATATTGCAGAAATTAATGAAAAAAAAGAATATGCACTGGAGCAGACCTACGGCGAAGTTTTTGCAGCACCAACCCCATCACCCGAAGCCGCGAATTTCCAAGTTGTGATGTGGGAAGGGTTGGACGGGGAGCATTGTTTGGATGCCGACCCTCCAAGCATTATTTGAGGGAGATTTAAGTTTCGCCATTTTCATTCCTTTTTTTTATTAAAAGGAAATGTTCGAATATGTGCCTGTAAATTTATGAATATGATAAATCAAGGGCAGATATTAATCGATAGACGGCGTTTGAAAATGTTTAAATCATTGAATATGGGGAAAGAATAATAAGGAAGAAATGTGTTCCATATTTTAGCAGTAAGAGTGAGAATAGCCGTTATGTCAGGAGTCAGAAAGTTTGATAGAGAAAAAAATGAGATTATGTAAAATGGCGAGTCGCATAAACTCTCCTCACTGAAGGAGGTCTGCGATTATAGAATTGAAAAGAAAGGTGTTTGTTGTAATATCAAGAGTATAAGGAGAGCGATGCAACAGTCCTACGGAAGGAAAGAAATTTGTGATGGTCAGTGAGAGTAGGAGAGTTTATAAGGTGAGATGTTTTCGATTCCACATTATCAAGAATGGCTGTGTGAGTTCAACCAGCATCCAGATATGTTATGCAAACTCAATACAAGAGTGAACAGCATCCCTTTAAAGAGCGTGCAAACTGGAGTGGTGTGAAGAAATTTTGAAAACGTCTCAGAACACCTAACCTGTTAAAAGCTTGCTTAGTGAGACAAAATAATGTTCTCCTTTTAAGAGTGATCACCAGTGAAAGAAATATCAAGAATATTAAGAAAGGGAAAGGCGTGAGTTGTGTGTCTTCAAAGAAGATGTTGTAGTTATGTGGAAGATATTGTCGAGTTGATAGATGAAGGAACTGAGTTTTTGAGGCATTGAAAATAACCATATTTTCTCCGCTCAGTTTGAAATGTGCGAAAAATCTGAGGTCAGTTGTTTCAATGCCATCCTCCAAACGTCGACTATTTGAAATTGAGTGAGACGTCTTTCAAAGTGAAAGCAATAATGAAGGGTTCAATAAGGAATGGTCAGCGTATGAGTGGATATGTGTGATGAAGTGACAGAGGGAAGGTCATTGATGAAAAATTAAAAGAGTTGGGGATAAGACAGAACCGTGAGGAAAACTGCTCTTTTAAAACTAACCGAAAAGAAAGAGAGAGAGAAAGAGAGAGAGAGAGAGAGAGAGAGAGAGAGAGAGAGAGAGAGAGAGAGAGAGAGAGAGAGAGAGAGAGAGAGAGAGAGAGAGAGAGGTATAACACCG
>JABUQX010029743.1:17500-25000 GCA_015478945.1 Trachelipus rathkii
TCTTTCTACACAGAAAATGTGAAATCTATCTTATGGGTTTTCGTTTTGTTTTTCCTCTAACTTTTATTTTTAACTTAGAATTTAGCGTTTTCCCAACTTGGGTTTTAGCGTAAATTTACGTAATTTGGATAGCAATTATTATAATTTATACAAATTTAGCTTCCACTTTTTTAGTTGATCAATGGTATTTTTTTTCTTTTTTATACAGTAATTTTTCTTGAGTGTTGTGAGTGCGCGAGTGCTTTTAAACTTTCTGGATTATTCATAATTTTAGATATTAGCTGTAAATAGGGTTTTAGCGTTTTAAAATTAGGGTTTTAGCGTACGAATAATTTTTCTCCTCATTTCTCCTTGGTTTTTGTCTATTGTTTTTATTTGTGTGTGTGTTTTAGATTGTGTGTGGCGTGTGTTTAGCGATTTGCACAGGCGGGGCTTTCTCTCTATTGACTTTACTAACATCAGTGCTTGCATTCTAACTCTGCATCGTGGAATACCACCATCTCAACTTACCTAATTTTTGCTCTCGTCTGACGACCCAGATGGGCCTAAGAATCAATCTCTACTCGTTTAATATATCCAACTATATTTTTATAATTTCCGTCCGAAGGGTGGAGTATGTGCCTATGTAACATAAACACTCCTATAACACGTCTCGAGAATCTGGAAAATGCAACTTCGATGTTCTGTGCTAAATCTTTCTTCTTCTATCACAATAATCCTTGTCTTCTACTAACTGTTCTCCTATATAGAACAGATTTTTCATGCCTTTTTTGATTACCTTACTACCTCTCACGAAAGTTATATCTTCTCATCTAAATACTGAGTCTCTATTTTAGTGATTTCAATGTACACAACATTGAATGGATGGCTTCTGCCGATAAAGCCGGGAGCTGTAATCGTTAATGAGATGAGCAGGTTCATTCCTTCTTCGACTTAATATCTTTTTCTCCTCAAAATGCATGGTTAATCGTGTTGTTTCCTCATGGCATTTAGGCTAGAGACAGTGGTAACGGTATGGAAAAATTCTCGTTCTCCCTTCATTCTTGCTAATTTTCATTTAGCTTAGATATCGTTGCAGGGGTACTCTTCGAGGAAAGCGGACTTTCATTAAAGCGAAGTGCGCTGATCCTTGTTTCCTACGAATTTTCTGCCGTTGCCAAACACATCTCTAACACTTTTGTAAATCATCTTTCCTCCCTTATTCGCCTCTGATGTTTTGTCTGCTAATATCCAACTGGAAAAGGCCAGATTCTCTTTGGCGCTGCTTATTTTATAACTCTTTTACAAGCACCAGAACTTCTTGTCTCTTCGCTGATGTGACTCAGGTCCCTTATGAAGAATCCTATTCCTCTCTAACACATTTCTCTCTCTGTCTCGTCACGTGTAGCACTTTATGGCTCTTCTCTCGTGTCTATTGACAAAAGAGTTTGAATTGGTTAGAAACAGACTTTCGATTTCGTAGTGCGTTTCTTCTGACAATGCTTGAGTGCTCGACACAATTATACGTGTTGTCAGAAGATTGCGCCTTCAGAGTTATGCTGCATGGGTGCCGCAGTGAGGTCCTTTTAGCAAGCGAGTTAAAGATGCATCGTGCCGAGTAAGTAGATGGTATCCGTGTTGAACGCCCCTCGGTTCAACTCTATTCGCTATGCCTTCAATACTAGCCACTTTCCCTCAGTGTTTAGATACTCACACGCAAAGTTTGTAACAATCGCATATTACTCTCTATCAGAAATACACGCGTTTTGTAGGACATGCTATCTCTCCTGATTTCTTCTCATATCTATCGGATTCATATATATCGTACTGCTGCTTTCACAATGTAATTCTATATGTCTACAAATTCTTATTGATAGATCTAGCATCTATGTCTACTCGAGCACCATCTGAATCTCTCATTAACTCTATTCTGATCGCCAGTACGAGTGCTTTTATCGAGAGTGACACAGCACACTGGACTTGAGCTCCCTGGTGTATTATATCCCACTTCTCATGTTTCAGTATTGTTGGTGCTATTCATCCGTCTTTACTACTAAGGAGGAATGTATACTCTTCGCTTATAGCAGCTGAACTCTTATAACCCACTAGTGAACTCACGTTTCTGATCAATGAGTGTCATTACATCTTCATACGTTTGCTTGCAACTCCAAGTCCCATCGCTTTGGTTTTCTCTTTACATCTTTGATGTTATGCTTATCATTCTTTTAACCTTTACAAATACATTTCTTTCGTATACTAATGCTCAATATGCTGTGGTTTGAGATGGGCATTCAGACAATTTTTTATTGATTGTTCAATAATTCTCTACAGTCAACTCTTTCATATATACTGTATTTTGTGTGTTGGTTTTGTTTATCACTAACACGCTTCTTTAGCTTTCTTGTATATTCATATACAAGCTAACTATATCCTTTTTACCATTATCTCTCTCATACTCTTTACTCATATATCAGATTTTCTCAACTGTAATTATTATATACATAATCGTTCTATCTCCAAATTAATATGCATAGATCTGAGAAGTAAGAATTCATCAGAATTCCTTCATTCTTTCAATATCTTCATTTTAATATCTGCTTTTCTCTTGTATATTCTCCTATCTCTAGATAAATTTATTATTCTTTATTACTCGTCTTAAACACTGACTATTCCAGATCTAATTTCTCTGTTATGAATCTATTCTTAATCTTGTGTATTACGAATATTATTTGCACGAGAGGTCGCGTGGATAAACGTTCCTCATTAACATACATTTCGCGTAAATATCATTTTCGTATTGACATTTTTATATAAAATACTCACGCATATACTCATAATATCTCTGTCAAGAGGTGAGCACTACAGATTTTTCTCGTTACTCATGTTATCTATTTTTTCGTACATTGATATTCTCTCTCGTACGCTCTCCATTTCTCGAATAATATATAACTGTTCTGTGCCTAACTAAAAATTTACTAAAAAGATTGTTTCTGTAAACATCTCAACATTATCATATACATCGGTTTTGCATCATTTGACATACTAGACTGACCACAAATGATTACATAGAGAGAAGATATAAATGTGTGTATTCTATACTGAGTATAAACTTCATATATTTATCACCCTTATTCGATTTAGCTTAAAACATATTTCTATTGCTATACAAGGGTCTCATCTTCTTTCTTTATTAGAGAGTATAAACTTCAAATGTGATTTCTCAATATCATTGCTTGTGAAGCTATATGTATTACAATGCATTTTAGTGTATAGGTATACTTCAGATCCTAAAAGGCAAGAGAGACTACTCGATATATAAGATGTTTATCTAATACTTCTAGTCTTCACCTTTACCCTTTTTAATATATAAATTTACGTCTGTGTGAAAATATTGTAGAGAGCTTTTATAGAATCTTATCCTCTTATGATAACCGATTTAGCGCTATATTGTGTTGTTATTTTCTGAGAGTATACCTATTTTCCACTTTATCTGATTTGTATTCTACACACATACTATATATGCAAAACAACATTGTATCTTTCTCTTTATTATTATCATCTTTATACTAAACTTATTTAAAAAAACTGTTCGAGACATTGCATTATAGCGACATGTGGCTCTCTTTATATTTACTTTTAAGTATCGTCGTAAACCTTGTGCTTTTTGCAAGCAAAAATGTGGCAACCTTTGTTGGGTCCTCTCATTTAAATTCTATTTTGCACCCTAAAAATATTATTACCTATTATTTTTTATTCACAACTCATATAAGGGCACATTTTATTTGTTATTCTCATAGTTTTTCATATTATTTTTATAAAATACCTTTAAACTTTTTATCATTCTCTAAATAAGTTTCTAAATTTTTTGTGACGTCATTTGCGTCATTTGACGCGTATTGGCATTTGCATCTTCAATGGCACTATTCTAACTCATTTTACCTTAATTTTTATTTAACTTTATTTATTGCTTATTCGCATATATGTATTCACTTTATTTCAATAAACATTTATATTTATAATTAAACACTTTAATTTTTTATTTTACTTAGAAAGAGATATATGTGGCAATTATTATTATATTGCAAATATACTTTTCACCTTTAATTTTAAAAAAGCGACACTTGGCAATTTAGCAGCGTTCGATGGCACCCAAAGATTTTTCTTTATTTATTATTTTTATTTAACTTTTAAAAGAACTTTAAATAACTTTAATTTTCACTTTTAACTTTACTACTTAAACACATATTTTAAAATGCACTGCAAATCCTTCTTCTTTTTTTTTTTCTTGTGTTTCTTCAATGCTTCAAGCAACGAAATAAAGGAGAGGGAGGAGACTATGCCAATGTAACAGCGCCAATATCCTTTTGCACATCTCGTTTTCTTCTTACGCCTCCAATGCGGCAGACATCTTGGTTTTGCAGACGACTTTGAAATTTCTTTCTTCAATTTCTTAAATGACTTGCAGCTTCTCATTATGACTTGCAATGTGATTCTAATATAATTTCTTCTCAAATTGCTAACTTAAAACAATATGTTGAATTCTGATTTGCGTGATTTCTTCTCAAATGGAATAAATCAGAACAATGTTAAAATAGCTTCTTAAGATAGAGCCAAAAAGAAGGAATCATGATACGCAGAAATCCAAAAAGACTTTATTTGAACATATTGCCATAAATGAACTTCTGGTTCTGTAATTAAAACGACAAAAAACAATAATGTAAAAAATGATATATACAAAAAAATGACTAAAATATAAAACAAATATATAATAAATTGAAACAAACTATATAATAGATCGTCAGTAATTTTACAATAGATTTTTCCAGTCATAAATCGAAATACATTTATTAGCAAATCATATAACATAAAATAGTTTTTTTTACCTGATTTATTGGGCTTTTAATGACTCTATCAAATAGTAAAATCATCTTTGTTTGTAAGCTTCATTTTATAAACACTTCTTCATGTTATTCTCCACACATTGCAAGTGCCGAGAGAATTTTCTTAAAGTTATGTCTCAGTTTCACGCATGCGCGTTTTTGCTTACTAAATCTTGCAACTTTCTATTGCAGGAAATTCTAATGTTAAATAAACATTAACATTCCCCGTTTTTGGAAACTTTATTAATTTTATTTAACCCTTTCAATTAAACAAAAAAATTATAATAAAAAGAAATATGAAATTAATCCGATCAGATAATGGAACCAATTTTGTGAAAGCTTTATAAGTCGAAGGTACAAGTTAAAATTTGAAAATAAGCAAGTAAATAAACTTTTTGAGCAGAAAGAAATACAGTTGGAATTTCCAACGCACCTCATAGTTCATAAAGGAGGTCATTTTGAAGAGACATATTAGAACTGTGAGAAATATATTACAATTTCACTCTTAGAACAGCCAATAAGGTTGACAGATGATAACTTGAACACTTTGTTCTGTGAGATAGAATTCATTATAAATAATAGACCAATAACAGAATTTTCAAATGATTTAGAAAACTTAGAAGCTTTGACACCAAATCATCTACTAACTCTTAAAGGTAATATAACTTTTCCTCCAGGATTATTTCAGGACAAAGATTGCTACTTATATAAAAGATGGAAACAAGTTCAGTATCTTGCCTGATTTGTTTTTGAAATGTGATCAAAGAATATGGTGCTTTATTGCAAAACAAGAATAAACTGGTTTGCAGAAAAGAATCCAACAAGTGGGAGATTTATCTCTTTTTAATGATGACTTCAAACCGAAATATGTTGGAATTTGGAAAAGTAGTAAAGGTTTATAGAGATGACTAAAACAGAGTGAGAATAGTAGATGTGAAAATAAATAAAGACAAGAATACTTTAAATACAACAATTTTGAAAAAGATCCAATAACAACAATGGATCTTTTGCTGAGAGAAAGTGCAGGATTATAACAAGAAGACAACAGAATTGTAAATCTAAGGAAACTAAGAATAACAAGAAACTTAATATTCTTAGCAAAAGGGGGAAAATGTTTATTTTCCATTAAAATATAAGAAAAAAAATAAATAATAATAATAAGAAATAAAGGAAAATAAAGAAAATTCATTACTATTCATACTATGTGAACATCGACTATGGTTTACAAAAAATAGAGCCAAAATATTAGATATGTAGAAAAGCAAAAATTGATTGCAACAGAAAAAATTGATGACAAATATTCATATATAATATGATATAACATAAAAGGGCTTGCAAATAGAATAAAAGCTAAAGAAAGCCAAATATTAAGAAAAAATAATAGATTAGGAGATACTGCAAGCAAATACAAGCTATTGCAGAAACTCAAACAAGCTACTGAAGCAACAAAACTGACTTTGCCAAATGTAAATTGAGAAAATAAAAGCAAAGTACAGAATTGAACTTCAATCAACATTAAGAAGAAATTGAAGAAACACTTAGTACCATCTATTCATTCAAGAGCTTATTAATTTCACAAAGAAGAAAAAGAAACAATTGAGGTGGAATTATAAGCAATTGACTAATACTTCAAGCTGAATCCTAAAAGCAAAACTATTTAAGAAGCCAAAGCCAGGGTTTTACAAGGAAGAAAATTTTGAGTTGAAATCCTAACAATTAATAAAGAAGCTATAGAAGAAACCTGAGAACAACTAAGAAACTCTTTTTCAATATTAGAGCAATCTTCAAGCAACTTTATTGATAAAGCAGCAGCCCTACAATTTGAGTAACACTTAAGCCAACCACCCTAATCTCAGCCATTCTGAAAATCCAAAACATCAGAAATTAGAAGGTAATAGTTTTTTATAGGTATTAATATAGTTGGTGTGAATGTGGTATAATATTAATATAAATAAGTAACATCTATGAGTTTTCAAACCAAAAGCTAATAAGGACAAAATAAATAAAAGTTCCAAAATAAAATATTTTTTTTAAATTAAATATCTATTATCAATAATTTTATGGAACAATTATGTAAATTATATGTTTATTTTTTAAGCATTTAGTATTTGTAACTTTTATCTATTTAAAGTTTGTTTATTTTTATATTTTTTAGAAACCTATTCGTATATTTCCAATATGTTCAAATAAAGAAGAAATGTCGAATGGAGTACTTTCATCACCTGATGTTTATCATATATATATATATATATATATATATAATAATTATATATATATTATATATATATATATATAAATATATAATAATATAATATATTATATATATATATATATAATTATAATTATTAATTATAAAATATATATATATATATATATATATTATATATATATATATATATATATATATATATATATATATATATATATATATATATATATATATATATATATATATATATATATATATTTTATATAAATATTGGTATGTCCCAAGAAGTAAGTGTACTGATGTCTTATTTAATTATGTATTGGGCTTACCTGAAATTACAAATTATCTCCTTCGAAGCATGACCCTTGGGAGGTTGCACAGCGGTTCCAACGTTCCTTCCACTGTTCAGAGCACTACCGGAAGTCATTTTCT
>JABUQX010029743.1:37500-48502 GCA_015478945.1 Trachelipus rathkii
GCTCTCATACATTCTCTGCTCTCATACATTCTCTGCTCTCAAACATTCTCTGCTCTCATTCATTTTCTGCTCTCATACATTCTCTGCTCTCATACATTCTCTGCTCTCATTCATTCTCTGCTCTCATAATTCTCTGCTCTCATACATTCTCTGCTCTCATACATTCTCTGCTCTCATACATTCTCTGCTCTCATACATTCTCTGCTCTCATACATTCTCTGCTCTCATACATTCTCTGCTCTCATACGTTCTCCGCTCTCATACATTCCCCGCTCTCATACATTCTCTGCTCTCATACATTCTCTGCTCTCATACATTCTCTGCTCTCATTCATTCTCTGCTCTCATACATTCTCTGCTCTCATACATTCTCTGCTCTCATACATTCTCTGTTTCCACACTGTTCTCCTGCCTCTAGCAGATTCCCGTCTCATACATTCCTCTGCCTCATACATCTCCTCTGCTCCATACATCTTCTCTGCTCCAGACCATTCTCTGCCTCATACATTCTCTCTGTCTCATACATTCTCTGGCCTCATACATTCCTCTGCTTCCTCATTCATTCCTCTGCCTCATAATTCTCTTGCTCCTCATACATTCCCCCTCTGCCTCATACATTCTCTGCTTCCCATACATTCTTCTCGGCTCTCATAATGTTCTCTGCTCTTTATTACATTCTCTGCTCTCATACATTCTCTGCTCTAATTCATTCTCTGCTCTCATACATTCTCTGCTCTCATACATTCTCTGCTCTCATACATTCTCTGCTCTCATACATTCTCTGCTCTCATACATTCTCTGCTCTCATACATTCTCTGCTCTCATACATTCTCTGCTCTCATACATTCTCTGCTCTCATACATTCTCTGCTCTCATACATTCTCTGCTCTTATACATTCTCTGCTCTCATACATTCTCTGCTCTCATTCATTCTCTTAAAGTTAAATTCTTCGCTGAAACCTTTACTCTTATTCGACTTTAAATGACTCCCAAACAAATCCTTATTCTCCACTTCCCTCTAATTCATTTAAGTCTAATATATATATATATATATATATATATATATGATATATTATAGATATATATATATATATATATATATATATAGTATATATATTTATGAGTATATATATATATATATATATATATATATATATTTCCTGTACATATAGTCATTACTGTATTCGTCCTTTAGCCCTTAAAATTCCTGTTTTCGAACTTACACTTTACTTTCCAATACTTTTTCTGTTACCTGTCAATTTCTACCTTCCATTCCTTTATGATCATCCAGTCTGTACCAAAGAGGTGAGACCGTTTTCAACCCTAAAGCTATTTTCGTATTGCTTCTTTTTTTTCTTCAATGTTTTTGAATATATCCACCATTAACAGAAGATTCGAAAAGTCCCAATTCTTCAATTCAATTTCATACCCGATTGTCATTTTGGTTTCCACCATAAACAAACACTCTGTTCGTGATCTTTTTCGTTTTACTCTGAGTCTTTCTTCTCTGCTATTCGGCATTTCTGTTTAATCCTATTCTTCCCTATTTCGGTACTCTCTGTAATTCACTCTCTCTGAATTTTTCTCCAGGGTCGATCTATAACAATATTTGTAGATATGTTCGCCGATCATCCTTTGAATCTCAAAATAGTGGTGTTCCTCAGGGTTCTGCCTATCCCCAATCTGGGGCTACCGTGGCCCAATCGGTGGAGCGACGGATCGCAAGGCAAGGACCCGATTTCTACTCCTTGTCCGAATTATATTTAGAAATTACCTAGAAAAGTTCCCTTCCTAGAATAGGGCAGTGCCCGTGAGGTGGATATTTTTTATAATAAAATACGCCTTTTTAACTCCACTGCTCCGATTTCTTCTGAGCACTCCAGTGGTATGGCTCCTCCGTTGAGGAGAGCACCTTGCAAACGTCCAATTTCAGAGTCTCATCATTTCTCTGCTCAGTTCTCTAACTCAGACCACTCTTTTCATCTCTCTTATATTTACTCTGATCGTAAACTATAAAACATTCTTCCATCCTCTCTCTATTTTAACACTCTAATAGACATAACACGCACATATATATACATATATATATATATATATATATATATTTCCTACAATATAATATATATATTATAGAAAATATTCTATTATATACTATCTATAGGCTATTTGCCTGTCTCTTTTGCTTTTATATGAGTCCTATATAACATAAATATATTACAAGTATATATATAATTATACGGTATAATATTAATAGTTATATATATACTATCTATAATAACTGAATATACTCCATAATAAGGTGATATAACATAGCCTAGTAGCTAATATACTATTTATATATTTATATATCATGATAAAGAGCATATTAAATGATATAAATAATATAAGAATAACTCAATAAGATATATTCTATACTACCCTATAAAAATCATATATATATACACACCTTTGAAACTAACTCACGCATAAAACATAATTTAGCTTCTGATTCTCACCCGTCATTAACCAACGCTAATAATTCAAAATATTAAAACACTTAGGAACAATAATAATAATATTATCCAGATCAAAGAAACACATGCTAAAAGGATTTCGATCAAAATGCAAAACTACTTTGCCTAAAGAAACCATAAACTCCACAAGGAAAAAGAAAACGAAAATTACTTAACCTAATAAATACACTTGCGAAGTCAACAAAATAGGACACTAAAATCCAGGATTATTAGTGCAATTAATTAGAGATTATTTAAAAATTTCAGGTAGAAATAATACTAAAATAATACTAAAATAAAACTATTATATATTTCTCTCATGATAATGTAAAAAAAAAACAACATATTTCTCTAAGTGACGCCCAATCTTGGAAAATAAGCAAAATACTTACTATGCAATTCACTTAAAATTCAGCCCCCCCCCCCCCCCCGCTTCTCCCCCCCCCACCCCGAAACAACATCCATTGTACCAATAGCAATTTTCACTCTCCAAATAACTACTACCAGTTAACCAAACAATTTACTAGCGAATCAATAGTTATCAGAAGTCGTTCATAAACATAATTAAAAATGTATTTCAAATCTTTCTGTAAGATGCAATTAAGCAAACAAAATCATTCCAACCACTTCTCCATTTTACATTTCGCAACCCGTATAAAGGTTTATGTCAAAATTAGAATCAGATAATTACCTTACTAATCCTTTCTTACCCTAAATTTAGTACCAGCAAAACTTATTCACTCAAAAATAAGTTTATCAACATCCTCTTCTTACCTGTCATATGATTTATTAAAATTCCAACTTTCCACTTCTTTTTAACCTACTAACAACCAAAGAACCAAAGAAAGCAAATCAATAAAAAAAAAGCTGAAAATTTTTCATCTACACAGATCACATCTCAATTATAACCCAAGTTCAATCACCTTAAGAGGTAATTAATAGAAGCACGAAAGCTTCTCTTAATAAGAGATAGACCGAATGTTTGATAATTCTCAATGATTCTTATAACAACAGAGAAGCACCAATTCCAGAAGTAAATAATCTAGCCATATCATTCAACATTCACCTGAACTCCGCTACCCACGCACGAAGACGTTTTAACGATAGCTAACCATAAACCAAACACTCTTCTAAAGGTCCTTCTGGTTCGTTAAACGATTGAGGAATCTCTTTTTTTTTCGTTATTTTAATAATCACTTTCATATCAACCCGTTCATTGCGTCCCACCCTCATTTCATTGAGAAGTTCTCATAAGGCATGATATTTTATATTTTTTTGCTTTTTTCTCTTGTTCAGGAACTTCTTATTTCAGGCTGATATATGCTGTGTATTTTTCGTGCACACCTGTATATGTATTAAGGATTCTGGTTAGAAAGGGAGGAGGGTCAAAGATGGACTTCTTCCTTCACACTACAAAATTATATTCGTAATTATATTACATCATTTTTGTACCACGGCATTATATTTTTATTATTTTGTGTCTGTCTGTGTGTGCTATCCTATAAGAAAGTTGCACTTACATGTGGATGCATACACAACAGGCAGAAGGTGGGTAACCCCTTTTCTGCGATTAAAATTAAAAAGGTGGTTAAAAATTAGAGAGAGAGAAGGAGGGGAACTGCATATTACCCAATTTAGTCACTCAATATCTCCCCCAATCTATAGTAGGAAAAAGGCAAAACTCAACAATAATATATATATAAGTATATATATATAGTATATATATACTATATATTAGTTATATATAGTATATATATAATAGGTATATATAATGTATATATATATATATGTAAATTCTAAAAGACTTACATAATTTACAGTTTATTATTTTAAGGAAATTTAAATGTCAATTGTATTTATTTTCTTTCTTATTATCCTATATTTTGAAGTATTTGAGTAAACTTTATTTAAATAATACTGTAGGTATGTAATACACTATGTATGAATGGTACAAAATGCTACTATTATATTTTGTTAAAAAATGGGCTATCGGTTATGTAAAATAAATCCCTTCCAGCAATTTTTTTCTCAGAAGTAGATTAGTAATTCCGGTTCTGGTCAAATTCCGGCCGGGACTGCGGCCGGATCGGAACTTCGGCACACCTCTAATATATAATATTTATATATATAATATATATTTATATATATAGTATATAGTATATTATATATATGTATATATAATATATATATATACTATATATATTATTATATATATATATATATTCTGTATCCAGTACTATAAAATAATGGTTTTAAAATCTATATTGTAATTATAAAGCTAGAACTCAATTGGAGGCAAAAGTTATTATGAGAAAGATTATAAACAAAGCATCTATGAAAGTTATGTGTATTTATTTATGACAGTAAAATATAAGATCTTATAAGATCACACATAACTATTTTTATTCTTTTTTTATACTGATTTAAAACTTAAAAGTACCAATAAGACGCCTTTCTCAGACCGGTTCTATCTGGGACCGAGGGAGGGAAGTTAGTTCGGCCACCGCCATGTGTGACGTTAAGACGTGCCCAGGGCATAGCCCTGGCACGCTCCGTATATTTTATATTTAAATTAGAGGTGTTAATAATTAATTAATGTCCCTATAACAAGATCGCTTGTAAGTGTCATATTTGATACGCAGTATTGATCATAAGTGATGTAATAAGATATAAAACATAGAGAATGGTGAATAAGATCTAGCAAAGCACATCGAGTACTTCACTTGCCCCTTTGCAAATCGCTCTAAAACTTATATAATAGTGGAATCGAATAATAACAAAATTTATTTGAGCATTGTCAATGACAATATCCATGTTTTATTATATAATATAAAAATTATCTTATATTGATCTGTGATCAAAACAATAACAAGAAGGGATATCAATAAAGAAATACCATCAAACATCTTTGATACCACTGCTTTTATTAATAATTGTATTCGGGAAGTGGGTGATTTAATTCTATGCCCAATTGATTAATGACATCACCAACTCGAGTTCATATTTTTCCAGCCCCAGATAGTGACATTCGAATCGATAATTCTAATCGATCCATAAACCTTCTAAAAGGGCCAGTAAAGAAGAAAATAATAATAAATAACGCAGTGATAATGAAAGTGTACAGTATTTCCTATACCCAAGTGAAGAATATATTTTTAACAAGTGTTAAGAAAGTAAGTCTTGTGTTTAGATTTAATAATACTAAAAACATATGAAATAATGTGAAGAAAGTTTCTTTTTATAAAAGAAAATAAAAAAGTCGTTATCCATTAAAAACAGACCATTCATAAACAGAAAATCACCACGCCTTTCAAAAAAAAAAAATCTTCCAACGAATTCCGATCCAATTAAGCTTAGACCTGTTAGTGTATGGAGGTGGGTAGAGAGAAGAACCTACCACAAAAACAAGTCAAGAGAACACTTTCTTAAGGGAAGCGCTTCAAGAAAATTATAAAAATTTCGAACTTATGGCTCACTGCCCAAATGATTTTGCCTGTTACACGACGAGGTAGGTAAGGTCAAATTTTGGATGGAGAACAAGCGAGCCTAACAAAAAAAATCCTAATACCATCTGACAAAGAAGCAACAAGAACGGAAAAAGTTCGGATTTTTCACTTTTAGCCGGGAGGGAGAAAATGGGAGAAGGTCGTAAAGCATACCCTCTAACATACCCTCACCGCCAACGAAGGATAAACTTAAGGTCTCAATTTTGTGTGTCTTTCAAGGATCTCCACCGCTCGTTGATGACTTTGACCTCTATAAGGTATTTTTATTTAAAGTGCAGATTTGAGTTTGTAAATGATGTTTAATTAATAGCAATTAACGTACTGGAATTCTGTAGCATAATAATATTGTGGACAATAAAAGTGGATAGAATGTTTTTATATAAAAATTTTTTAAATAGCCTGTACAGGAAAATTGTAGTATTTTCCTAAAAAAGAAGTTAAGAGTCAGAGAGAATGTAGTCGTAGCGAACGAGAATGAGTGTGCCCCACATCATTTTCACTCCGATTCCCCCACACTTGAGGGACGGGAGATGGAAACATATTTATTTGCAACACGGTTATCGTAAGATCTTCCGTGAAAGAAGATAATAAAAATTCCGTTTATGAAGAAAAATTTGTAACTTTGTTTTCTAGGATAATAAAACTTTCTATTGTGAAGACTTTAAGTATATAGGAAAATTTGCATGCTGGAGATTCCATATTAAAAATTATTGTTTTTTATTTATTAAGTATGGTAATTAAATTAGAAAGGTTCCTCTGAGTAGAAATGTAATGAAATCATTATAATTGGCCATATGATAAATAGCTAGCAATAATATTTGAATTTTATTTTATGTCATTAAGACGATCTATTCGCTTGAATTGTTTATGATATTTTATGATGCGGAAGCTCTAATGTAGTATTGAAATGCAAACTGGTTTTTTTTATTGTTTTTTTTTTAATGTCGATTAAAAGCAAAAAGGGTTTCGAATTTCGTCACGACTGCATGAAATGAAAAAAACGGACAAAAACATGGTTTATGTGGATTGATGTTTATGTGCTTAATAGTTTCTTTAATATTATTACAGTAAACTAGATTACCTATATTGACCATTTAACGTAAAAGAATATAGTTGATTAAATTTTACAGAATGTATTTATTGTTCTATTCTGTGTTAGGTAGAATATATTTTGTAAAGAGGTCTGCAGAAACGCGAATCTATTGAAGGAAATTGGTATTAAATATAAATAATAATTAATTTATATAATAAGTATAGAGACTCTGGGGTAGTAATTTCTTCAATGAGTGATCATGTCCAGTATTGTAGTTCACTTCACGGTATACAGGCTGTATCAAGTAAGCTGATAAAATAATTGGATTACTACAAAATCTTTATTGTAATTGTAAAAGGCTAGAGACTCACATGTTGGAGCGACAGCTTATTCACGAGAACAGCAACTTAATAGACAAAGAGCAGTATTGTATGGTAAAATTGCCTACATCTTATAAGATCACGTCTAACTAATTTTTATTGCTTTTATATACCTCGATTTTACTAAACTAAAAGCACGCAAAAGACGCCTTTTTCCGACGGCGGGGGTTCTAACTGGGACGAGGGTTGTGTGTAAGTTAGGTTGTGCGGACCACCGCCATCTGTGCCCGTTAAGGTTAGACGTGCCCGAGGGCAATGGGCCGCCACGCTCTTGTTATAATTTATAATTTACACACTTAGAGGTGTTAGATAATATTAATGTCCTAGTAGTTGTAGTGATCATATTTGATACGTCCCAGTTATTGATCATAGTGGATCGTCATAAATATAAACTAGAGAGAATGTTGAAATAAGATCTAGCAAAGCACATCGAGTACTTCATTTGATCCTTTTCAAATCGTTCTAAACTTATATAATCTAATTTAAATCGAATAATAACAAAATTTATTTGAACACTGTCAATGACAATATCCCATGTTTTTATTAATAATATAAAATTATTCTCATATTGATCTGGTGATGGAGAAGAATGAGAAGGGGAGATTAAATGAAGAAATAGAAGAATGAGGAGGATACACGCTGCTTTGATTAATAATTGTATTCGGGAAGTGAGTGATTTATTCTATGCCCAATTAATTAATTACCTCACTCACTCGGAGTTTTACATTTATATATATATAATACTATACTATATAATAGATATATATATATATATATATAATTATATATATATTATATAATAATGATATATATACTAATATATTTAATAACTATAGATATTATTATATTATATATATATATTAAGTATATATATATATAGTTTAGATACAATACTACATACATTTCTGCGCCTTGCACACCTTATTGGGAAGGGGCACACGCGCCATACCAGTTAAAGCGGCCACTTCTCTTGGGCGATTGCACAGGTCGAAAGAGTAAGTTAAAAAGCGAAGTGGGTACGGGGGACGTCCGAGGGCGGGGCACTCGAGAAGGAAGTGCTCAAACATTGGTGTCCCTGGATATACGACATTAGTGCAGGGATGGGGGAACAACGTTTGTCCAAGGGTTGTTTGAATCTGAATTTAAATATTGCAAAAGGTTTGGGTGGTGACCTAATCTGTTCCGGGCGAGGTTAATTTGGTTTCTGCTGGACAGTGATTCTTCTGTAGGGGGAGATGGTGTTTGGGGATGGGGTGTTTTAGTAGATTGTTATTGGGACGGTTTTGTAGATATCGGTGGTTAGTTAATAGTGGTGTATCGCGATGTGAGTGAGGCGCAAGCCTATTTGGGGGGTGGAGGGGGGATTATGGTTGTAGATGTGCATTATAAAGTTTGGGCTGTGAGGAGGGGGGATTTTAGTATATGGGGGGGGAGGGGGGTGGAGAGTATTTGGTGGGCATGGATCGGGATGGATGAGTAATTCTTTTCTTGGAAGAATTGTGTCCGCCAGCCATCTTCAAGGTGGTGTAGGGGATGGGAAGGATATGTTTTCTCGTCATGTAAATGCTGGGTAGGGGTTGTTTTAGTACATCCAGGGTTTTAAATGAAGAGATAGCATTCTGTAACTGTAATTTTTTTTTTAAGTTGGATATATATATATATATAATAGTATATATATATATATATATATATGATATATATGTGTGATACTATATATATGATAGTGATAGTATATATATATATATATATATATATATAGATATATCTATATAATATATATATATTATATATATATATTATATATATATTTATGATTATATATATTATATATATATATATATATAATATTATTTATAGTATTATATATATATATAATATATATATATATATATATATATGTGTGTGTGTGTGTGTGCGTTAAATATTGCATAATCGCATTTATTATTTACGATTCTTAAATAAGAGAACATAAGTGGGAAATTTAAAGAATTACTGGCCTTCTTCCGGGGATTGAACCACGCGCATGTTGCGAAATTGAGGACAATTACTGCTGGCAATGCTTACACTGAGCCATCCCCTCAACCTAGAAAAGTTTGTGGGCTCAAGAACAGTTTTAAGCAATCGGATCCTTCAAGGGCGACATCACCAGATGTCGGCAGACCTATCCTATCCTGCGTTCTTAAATAATATATAGGTTGTTTAAATAATTGCATATCGCAATTTATTATTTAGATCTTAAATAAAGGAACATAAGTGGGAAGGTAAAGAAATTACTGCTTCTCGGGATTGAACACGGGCGCCATGTTGCGAAATGAGGACAACATGCTCGATGCTTTACGACTGAGTCATCCCCCAACCCAGAAAAGTTGAGTTCAAGAACAGTTTTAAAGCAATCGAGTTCCCTTCAAGGCGACATCACGCATTTAAGATATAGTGGTGATATATATATAAATATATATATATAGTATATATATATATATATATATATAGTTTAATATATAATATATATATATATATATATAGTATATATATGATTATATATATATATATATATATATTAATTATATGATATATATATAGTATATATACATTTATAGTATATATATATATATATATATATATATATAAATATATAGTATTAATATATATAGCTTAGGATGGATGTCGTTCGGACAAGTCTCATTTAAAAGTGAAGGAATGTGAAGAAATCAGAAGAAGGTAAAGGAAAGAGAAGAGGAAATATAAATCTAGAGAGCGGTTTTACCATCTAGTTTTGAGAAAGAAGATATGATTTGCCTTTGAGGGTTTGTTCAGAAAGGAAGTGAACATTGAAGATAAGAAAAAATCAGAATTTAAAAAATTTATTTGGATTAAAATATTTGCGATTTAATGATAAAATATAAAAAAATATATTAGAATTTATGATTCTAAACTGTGAGGTGTGAAGCATTAAAACAGATGAAACCTCTTTGCTTTTCGGCAATAGTTGTAAATCTTTTTTGGCAATATATTCAAATTTGGAATTGATGTCATATATCTTCAAATCTACGCAGTAAAGATTGGACTTAGAATGAACACATCCAGGACTTTACCCTGGGGGCCAGGCCTTTGAGTACTCAGCAATTATGGGATGAGAAAACCGGGTGCTTTAAAAACTACGCTTGAAGCGTTCTTTTTTGGGGACGGTGGATGGCTTTTATGTGGATAAAGCGCCGGTTTACCTGTTAACTCAGGGCAAAGCGCGGAGTTCCAATGTTCGAATCCCGCTGATGAAGAGTAAAATCTTCTGTGACTTATTCATTTAAAATGAGTCACAGGAGATTTTACTCTCCCTCAAGCACAACTTCTTCCACTTCAACTTGCTACTCAGCAACGCGGAGTCCAGCGAGAGCTTTATCCACTAAGCAGTGGTTCTCAACCTTTTCCCAAACCAACTGCCCCCTTCGAGATTAATCGGCTTAAATCGCACCGCCCCGGCCGCTGCGTTCTAGAATTTTAGATTTTAAAAAGTGGATATAATATAGTATAGTATATATATATAATAGTATATATATAATAGTATATATATATATATAGTATATATATATATATA
>JABUQX010029744.1:12500-27500 GCA_015478945.1 Trachelipus rathkii
AAAGTTAACAAGTCCTTCTGTTGAAGATACCTCTCTTGTAGGCAATCTGGTGAGTCACAGCCTTTTCCTAGCGCGTTTCCCACAATTGCGCTGACTCTCGTTTAGCGAAAATTTGTGATCGAACTTCGGAGTCGAGCCTTTCTTCGAAATTTATCTCTCTTGCCGGGAGATTTCTGGAGAGTATCTTTAGTGAATTTATTTCTTCTGATTTCTTCAATTGTTAATCTTATCTGAGCGTTATTTTGTGCCGTTTTAATCAATTGAACGGTATTTAAAACACTTTCATTTCGACTTATGCTAAATTTTGCGCGCGCAAATCTTAGCATAAAGTACGAAACATAAATTAAAATTTTTTACAAAGTTATAATGGGTGTACTATATATATTATATATATATATATATATATATATATATAAGTTATATATATATATATTAGTATATATATATATATTATATCTACTATATAATATAATATATATATTATATGTATATATATAACCCATATATATATATTGGATTTACGTATAATAACCTTTTTTAAATGACATGTAAATAAAATTAACGATCATCCAATTTACCCGAGATTAGTTTCAATACGGACGCGCGCGCTCACCTACACACGCAACGCTATATCACTATTTATATAATATATATATAATAATATATACTATAATATATATAATAATGATATTACTTATTTCTATATATATAGTATATATATATATATATTATCGTAGCTTTGAAAATTTTAATTTTTAACTATATGTACATGAAAAAGAGAAAAAATAAATGGAATTTTAATTTTTTTTAAAGCATCCTTTTTATCATAAAATTTTTAACACTATTTTCTTTTATGTTACCATAAAAAAAAAATATAGTATAATTATAGTTGAAAAGGAAAATATAGACTTCCAAACTGAAATTCTAGTTGGCTCGTTTAAAAAAAGTATTTCTAAAACAGTGAGGATTATTTAACATAATATTTCCTTTTAAATCGCTCCTATACGCGTAAAAATTTACTAAACTTGTCGGTTGTACTTTTTGCTTTCGATTCTATATATATATATAATAATATATATATTACTATATATATATATAATATATATACTATATATATATAAGTATATATAATATAAATATTATATTATATATATATAATATATTATCATATATATACTATACTATATAAGTATATGGTATATAATTATATATTATATTATATCTTTATATATTTACTACTTAAATAAAATTCTATATTTATATTATATATATAATATATATATTATATAATATATATATATATATATATATATATCTATATATATATTAATATAGTATATATATATATATAATATATATATTATATATATATATATTAGCTATATATACTATATATTATATATATATGATATATATATATATATAGTATATATATATATATATTATATAATATATATAGTATATATATTATATTATATATATATTATATATATATATATATGTATCAACTTTTTTTCATGACTTGAGTCTTAATTTTTTATCTATTTTTATTTGGGGTTCGTGAAGAGTTCTAAGGTTTAGCGGCTGTTGGAAACACAAGAGGAGAATCTCTAGTGAAGTCAATACTATATACGAATGTTGAAACAATTGTAGACTTTTGATTGGAACCAATGACATGATAGCGCAGCATTAATGAAGAAAAGTTTTAGGTAAAAGTGTTCAAGCTATCGATAATATCCAACTGCATTATATGTTCATTGCTGTTGACATTCAAATGAAGTACAACGCATTTAAAAACTTTATTGGTACAGTGAAAATAACTGGACACACTATTTTAGTTTATCAAGGCGGAAATATTGTAATGGAAAAAAATATTAAAGATATTCTTAAGAGACAAAATGAACATAACTAGCACGAATATGCGAATGAAAGTGGGTTTGAAAGTTGCAATGGATCATTACGATTTAGAGAAGTTTTTAAAGTAATTGTTGAAGCTTTTACAGATGTTTACAGATGTTTGAGATAAATCAAGATATTGAATCTTCTTCAAAAACATCAAATCTTTTGAATTCTGTAACCACGAGCGAATAAGTTATTAGTTTAATTATGACTTCAACTTTATTCACCTTCACTCTTCTATGATGCAGTCTCTAGTCATCATCATCATCATCATCATCATCATCATCATCATCATCATCATCATCAGTGACGGCAACTGCGGTTAATGAAATTGGTAAATGGATACTTTTTGAAAGAATTTGGCGCAAATCAATTTTTTGTAAGTATCTTTGGTATTTTGTGAACATAGCTTCTGGCTATGTTAATTCTTAAACTTCTAATACCAGTAAGAATCTTATCAATTGGAATACCTTTCTCTTGATGCATTTTTTCAAACAGTTGATGAGCGGAAAATCGTGAGCACAGGTCTAACTTACCAATTTTACTAAAATGGAATTCCAATTCGATATTTTATCACAACTTACCATTTGTAATAACTTGGATCTATACAGTCACATTAGGTAGTTAAGGATTTTAGCCATCTATCTAACTCACAACGTGCACACCAGGAGGATATTTCTCTACTCTGAAAAGGCTCAAAACATACTTTCAAAATTTTAAAGAGTATGACTAATAGAGCTGCCATAATGAGTGTTCATTATAGCTACACTATATCAATCATTTTGATGCTACAAGAGCGAGAATAATAATTAAGAATAATAATAAATAATAGGAATAATTTATAAACTATAAAATAAAGTTTTTTCTTTTTTGTATTTTGAAATTGCTGCCAATGCTAGATAACATAATTTATTTAATTTCCTTTTATTCATATATAATATATATAATATATATATATATATATTATATATATATATAATATATATACTATATATATATATATATATATATATTATATACGGTATATATATAATTAAATAAAGCCTATCTATTGAATATTCGAAGCTTTCTCATGAATATTCAGGCTTTCAGAGATCCACTTTGTAACAACAGTCCATCCTTTGTGTGTCCGAGTGTGTGTGTGTGTCCGTAGGTGTGTGTAATTGTGTGTGCTCGCACGCATGTGTGTGAAAGAAGTTTGTATATATGTAGATATTTGCCTGCATATTTATAGTATTAGAAATCATTTCCTTATTGTACAGAAATTATTATTATTATTTTATTATTATATTATTATTATTATTATTATTATTATTATTATTATTATTATTATTATCCTACTCATCATCATTATTATTATTATCCTACTCATCATTATTAATATTATCATTATTTGTTACTATTGCTAAGGATTATCCGGCCTAAAGTTTTTTAGCGTCTACTGGAGACTGAATATCCGGCCAGTCGGAGCAGTCCCATTTCTTTTATCCCGACTTTTAAATTACCTGTTAACAAGTTTATATAATAATATACTTTTTCTCTACAGTCTACTCTATTTGTTTACTCGTTAGACACTAAGTATCTTAAATTTAAGAACCTTAAGAAATATCGTATCTTTTAGACCTTGCAAGAAAAAAACTTATGCTCATCTCAATCTAATGTGTTCAGTGAGGGTACGTCTAGTCAAGCTGGCAACATCTACAGTGAAAGTACGGGTAGTCAGGCTGGCAACATCTACAGTGAGAGTACGGGTAGTCAGGCTGGCAACATCTACAGTGAGAGTACGGCTAGTCAAGCTGGCAACATCCACAGTGAGAGCATGTCTAGTCAAGCTGGGAGCATCAACAGTGAGAGTACGTCTAGTCAAGCTGTCAACATCTACAATGAGAGTACGGCTAGTCAAGCTGGCAACATCTACATATCTACGGTAAAAGTATGTCTAGTCAAGCTGGCAATATCTACAGTGGGAATACGTTTATTCAAACTGGCAACATCTACAGTGAGAATACGTCTAGTTAAGTTGGCAACATCTACAATGAAAGTACGTTTAGTCAAGCTGACAACATCTACAGTGAGAATACGTCTAGTCAAGCTGGCAACATCTACAGTGAGAGTACGTCTAGTCGAGCTGGCAGCATCTACTGCTCAAAAAGAAATACTTTCACCTGAAAAGCTAAAATGCTTCAAATTTAAATAAATTTTGCCATTAATATAGTTATTCTTCAATATTTAAAGAGAAATATACATACATACATACATACATACATACATACATACATACATACATACATACATACATACATACATTCTAAGACCGTGGACGCTTCCAACAAAATAAATAAGTCATATACCCAAAAACAACCATGCTTTAACAGACTGGCCTTAGATGGATTGTGAAAGTCTTTGCTAGTCGGTGTTCTGTAGTACTCTTCTTCTTTTCATCTTATTCTCTCTTAATATTCTTATCGTATTTTATTTTTACATTTATTTATTTTTTCCTTATCATTCTCTACCATCTTTTTCTTATTATTTATCTTTGTTATTTTTATCATCTTTTTCTTATAATTCTTTATCTTTTTGCATTATTCTTTATCTTGTTATTCTTATTCTCACTCTTGTTTTTATTTCTTTCTTTATCTTATTCTTTCCTTATTCTTACTTTTTTTCGTGTTATTCTTTATCATTTTATTATTTTTATTATTTTTTACCTTTTTCTTAATATTCTTTCTTTTGTTATTTTTTATCTTTCTTATTCTTTATCTTTTTATTATTCTTCTTCTTATTTTTCTTTATCTTTTTCTTATTCGTTCTTTTTTTATTTTTTTTGAATTCTTTATCTTTTTATTATTTTATCTTTTTCTTATTATTCTTTATTTTTTTCTTTTTATTATTTATATTTTTCTTATTACCCTTTATCTTTTTTCTAATTATTCTTGATTTATTTTCTTTTTTTCTCTTTTTCTTTTTCTTATTACTTTTTTTTTACTTTTTAAAATATTAAATTAATGGTGTTATATTATATTATTCATTATCTATTGTTTAATTTTTATATATTATTATTATTATTATTCATTATTGCATTATTATTATGGTTATTTAATTATTATTATTTTATTTATTATTATTATCATCAATCCATCATCATCTATCATCATCATCATCATCATCATCATCATCATCATCATCATCATCATCATCATCATCATCATCATCATCATCATCATCATCATCATCATCATCATCATCCTAATTATCGATTGCCCTTCGTTCTCATTCCATTCATCACTGCATCATCATCATTATCATTAGTCTCCCCACGGCTCCCTATCACTTCATCAATTTATCATTATCCATTATCATTATCATATCATTCCATCATTATTCATCTATGATCAACTTACTCATTATCATTATCATTATCATTATCATTATCATTATCATTATCATTATCATTATCCTTTTTCATATTATTATTATTATTATTATTATTATTATTATTATTATTATTATTATTATTATTATTCTTTTTCATATATATTATTATTATTATTATTATTATTATTATTATTATTATTATTATTATTATATTTTTTATTATTTTTTTATTTATTATTATTTTTTTATTTATTATTATTATTATTATTATTATTATTATTATTATTATTATTATTATTATTATTATTATTATTATTATTTATTATTTTTTTTATTAATTATTATTATTACTTTTTTCTTCTAATTGTTCTTTTTCGCATTATTTTTTATCTTTTTATTATTCTTTATCTTTTTCTTATTCTTTAACTTTTTCTTATTATTCTTTATCTTGCTATTTTTCTTATTACTCTTCTTTTTCGTTTATCTTTTTCTTTATCTTTTTCTTATTATTCTTTATTCTTATTTATTCTTTATCTTTTTCGTTTTTTCGTATTCTTTTTATTATTTTTCATTATCTTTTCTTAGTATTATTATTTAATAGTAGTAAACCTAATAGTACTATTAGTGATGAGGAGAAATACTGTTTAATATTTAAGAAAATATTAACCTAGTAATAATAAAATCAGCAGTAGTAGTAGTAGTAGTAGTATTGAAAGCAGCGTCAGCAACAGCAAGCTATTAGCAAAAGTTTGCGATTCTTTTTCCCCTTCCTTCAGCAAAAGAGGTCGCCTAATGTCGTCGTTATTACGGCACTTAATTGGCGACTTTGGATGCTTAACAGCTGGAATTTAATTGGTTTAAAAGACATTTCTCTCTCTCTCTCTCTCTCTCTCTCTCTCTCTCTCTCTCTCTCGTCTCTCTCTTCTCCTCTCTCTCTTCTCTCTCTCTCTCTCTCTCTCTCTCTCTCCTCTCTCTCTCTCTATTCTCTCTTTCTCTCTCATCTCTCTCTCTCATTCTCTCTCTCTCTCTCTCTCCAAGTTTTTTCTTTATAATATATATATAATATATATACTATATATATATATATATATATATATAATATATCATATATCATATATATATATTATATATATATACTATTATATATATATATATATATATATAGCCTCAGCATCCCGAAGGGCCAGGCATCGTAATAAGAAAACTATACCAACATCGACGGAAATAAATAACATTTTTGATTTCAAGAAGTAACATCGGATGAAACTTTAAAAAAAATTATTTTTTCTAATATTTATTAATACACCTTAAATATTAGTATATAATCTTAGATCTGGCAAAGCGTAACGCTGTGATTGACCTTGATCCCTGCGTAGTTCACTAAGCAAGAGTTACAATAGTATTCTTATTTTTTCGCTTGAGAAATGTTATCTTTCTCTTTTATTCCTTTTTAAAGGGTTTACCTTTAGGGAGGGACAGGGAGGGGACGAAGTCCCCTCGTCTTCCCCCCCGGTAGGCCGAGAACCCGCGACTCTGTCCATCTTTAAGATTTACCCGTGGGTAATTCTTTGTTTACACAAGAAATCAACAATTTGTCCAACTTTGCGCCGCTTTCTCGTAGCTTCGAGCTCCTCGTAATTCTCAAAACAACGATGCTTAATCTAGCAGCTTTCCCATCATTTTTTAACATAAGTTTTTAAATTTTTCAATAAGCGTTATTTTATTTTATTTATTTTTAAAAAAAAACGGATAAAATATGTCTCCTGATTAATAAATGTTTTTTATTTTCTTGTAGGTTTTTATAGGTTTTTAGTTACATTGCCTGGCCTCTTCGGATGCTGACATATATAATATATAATATATATATATCATTACTATATTTAATATATATATATATATATATATCATATAATATATAATATATATATATATATTTAGTAATAATATAATATATATAATTATATTATATATATACTATATATATGGTCAGCCGTCTGTTATAGCCCGTCATATGTTAATCTAAAAACACAATTAATGCTACATTAAACACGGAATACATGCTGGAAGCTTGGTCCCAAAGTTTGCCCTGGAAATTGTATAAAACAAAAATAAAAAAAAATCAAATAAAATAGAAGAAACAATTATTGCATAATTATAGTATATGATAAAGCGTTTTCCGTTAGAGTTTATTTGAGTTACCTCGTTAAAATAAATAGAACCCTTTTCTATTAATTTTCTTTTTTTTTTTTACTAAAGATACCCCAAGGGTATACGTATAACCGCACCGATGGCAGGAGTCGGGGTCTCTCGCCTTCCGGGACTACGGGGTAGGACTAATCCCCCCTCCGGGGAGGGTCTCCGGAACCGCCCGCCCTTTGGTATTTGGGGTGTCGCCGGGGGTTCCCCGCCCCTCCCTAACGGTATGGAAGAACGTCCCCCTTAAAATTTCCCCCGTCGCTCGACCCCCTAAGTGTGCCGTATAAAGGCAAAATTTAATTTAGAAAGTCTATTTCATTTTAACGAGAAACCAACAAAAGGTCTCTAAATAGGCTCTAATCATATTACTATAATTATAACAATAAATTTTTATTTCTTTTTTATTTTTTTTACATTTTCTTTTGAAAATTTTACCAGGATTCCAAAATGTATTCTTTTCGCTGTAGCTTTGTAGTTTTTGAACAGACTATTATATATATATATATATATATATATTAATATATATAATATATATATACTATATTTGTTTTTTTTTTTATTTTATTTTTTTTTTTATTTTTCATTTCATTACAAACTTTGGACCAGCATTCCAGCAATGTATTCCGTTTTACTGTAGCATTAATAGTTTTTAAGATACATATGACGGCTATAACAGACGCTGGCATATATATACTATATATAATATATATATATATATATATATATATATATAATATATATATATATATATTATTATATATATACTATATATATATATATATATATATATATATATATATATATATAATATATATATATATAATATATATATATTATATATATATACTAATATATATCATTGTGCTATATTGTAACTTATTGCATTCTTAATTTATTCTTATATATATTTTCTATTTCTTCAATTTGCGCTTATTTTCTTCCTCCTCAAAATTTCTATTTTTTTTTCAGAGGGGGGCAAAGGGAGGTGGGGGGGGGGAGGTTTGAGGGAGCTGGGTAAAACATAAAGTTTTTCAGTGTGTAAGAAAGCGACTGACGAATTTACGAGGGGGCGCGCAATCATTTAAAGGCGAGTTAGTTGGTTGATTGTTTTGAGAAAGCTTCTCTCTCGCCTTTCTATAATGGCGTTTAGCGGCGGCCTAGGCTTTGGAAGAGGCCATAGCCTAGTCCCGCGAGTCACCGATCCCGAACGATTTTCTGATAATTCGCTACTTTTTTTTTCTCTCCTTTTTTTTTAGGCGCTTTTATAAAATCGCAAACACTATTTGTTTAATAGCTTGTATTTTGTATTTAAGAGCTCCCAGCGCGCTTTTAAATTAACCTTTTAGAATACTTTTATTAAAAGCGCGTGCGAATTAAATAACCTCTGAGAAGCTTTTATTAAAAAAGCACGCTTATTTGTGTAGGTATGTACGTGCATATTCAAATAAACACGCTTACTTATGTAGTCATGTGCGTGTGCATATCGGCGATCTTCATGTACGTATTGCCAAACTTTTTCGTTAAAAAGGAAATAAAATAATTTTTAATTAAACCGAAAAATCTAGGCCACTCTTTTGTCCTCATCTGCTTATCGGAAAGTAAAGTATAAAAGGAAGCACCCTCCCCCCTTTTCAGCCCCCCTTTTGGGAGCGTCGATTCCCCAGTTTTTCTTTACTTCTCTCCCATGTATCTCCCGCTGTTGGGTTATTGTGAGAGGGGAATGGAGGGAGGAAAGATGTATAAACTTTTGCTTTCCTCCCTACCCCCTCGCTCTCAGAGGGTTTCAAAAGGCTGTGTTATGATGAGTTACTGTTTTTATTTGTTATCTTAAAGCTATGAGCCTATGATAAAATACAATATGAAACTGACGTTTGTTATACATTTTTAACTAACAAAAATTAATAGTCCTTCTGACTATAGTACATAGTTACCACTTACCAAAACGGATTTTTCAGTTCTAAAATAACAATCTCGAGAATCTAAGATTACTCAATGCTGGCTCATTGTTCTATCCACTTTCCAGCTACTTCTAAGCTGTGGAATGATTGGAATCTCGTCTGCTTTTTCTTGCTTATAAGTACAGTTTCTACGATTTTATATAAGTACCGTACATGCGCGTTTAGGTGCTACCTTAGTGTTAAAGCTCAGAGGGACAGAAATAACATTTTTAAAGGAAATTGTGTAATACATAGATGAGTTGGAAGGGGGTGGAGGAGTAGGAAAAGCTCCGGAATCTTCCAAAGTGGAATTAAAGGAAAAGGTTTACGAAAAGTTAGCTTTTTAGCAGAAGGCTTAACAACAGTTGTGTCATCGGAAGATACTAGAGGGAAAGAGGAAGAACAACAGAGTAAGAGTTGACTGAGACTCTTTGCAAAACGCCAGAAAGAGCGTGAGTAAAAGAAACTAGAAAGATTATTGGGGGACTGACTAGCCCATATGGTCGACAGGTCAAATATTCGAATACACATCAAAAAAGGTTAAGTTTATACTAGAAATATATAAAAAAAAAAAAAAAAAAAAAATCAAAACGACGGGAAGTCGTAAAACATAACAGGTCCCTATATATATATATATATATATATATATATATATATATATATATATATATATATATATATATATATATATATATATATATATATATATATATATATATATATATATATAAAAATATCAAAAGAACACGTATGTAACTACACACACCATAATATCTGCAGGAGAAATAAATAACATTTTGATTTTAATTGACCGATTTGACCTTGAACGCTGCTGCAATAGTTCTTGAGTTCTCGAGGTGCCAAATAGCATTTTTTGTACGCTTTGGAGAAAATATTTTTTTCTTTTTATATCCTTTTGAGGTTTCGAGCCGACGGAGGACGAGGGGGACAGTTCCCCGTCTCGTCCCAGTAGGCCGAAAACCTGACTCTATCCGCTTTCTTGTTTGCCGGAGGTATACGTTAGTTTAAAAAAAATCAACATTTGGCACCTTTTGTTTGGTCCGTCAGAGTAAGCGATCATGTTCGATTTCTCCAAAAACTGTAAAACCTTCCTTCCTTCCTTCCATCTCCATGTCCTATTCATTCCAGCCAGGCCCACCAGGATATCTCACTCTCTCCCCACATGCCTCTCTTTCTATATATATATATATATATATATACTATATATATATATATATATATATATATATATATATATATATATATATATATATATATATATATATGCTATATATATATATATATATCATTCTGAAGAGCGTGTCTGACAAAAATTCAACCAGTAACCATTTTTTCTGCTTCAAAAAAAGTTGGAATAAGACGTATTGCTGCTCATCATTTATAATTTCGAAGCTGAAGTTAGAATAGTCGGGGAGCTTATCGAGATTATTCAGACGTAACTAATAGTGTTCATGTTCCTGCAACAATGAAGGACAACATAATTCAATACAAGACAAGAGAAACTAAATATTGGAGCTAATTAATATTATTAATTAACAACTATTAACATATATAATATACTACTTATTAATAGTGATATATCTCACAGACTCACACTAGGGTCCGCATTCCCATTCGTTAATCAAAGTTTTCTCATAAACTGCTATTTTGAACATTTGTTTCTTCCACAAGTATGCTAAATATTTTTTAACTACATCCCTATATATATATATATATATATATATATATATATATATATATATATATATATATATATATATATATATATATATATATATATATATATATATATATATATATATATACTATATATATATATATATATATATATATATATATATATATTCAGCTGAGGTTAAAGGCCGACCTGACCCGATACACGACGTTTGAAAGTGTGCAAATAAAAAGAAATTGGATGAATAGAAGGAATTTTTTTTCAGATTTATTAGTATAAGAATGAGCATAACGACCAACTCTGGAGTCTGAGAGTTGGACTTAGAAAGAATAAGACTGTACGGAAAGAATGACCCAAGGGCTCTCCTCAAAGTAGAAGGTATGCGGATATTTACTTCAATATAGCAGTGTACTTGATGCAATTATTCGACGAGCAGAAAGTGGTTTGAAAGAGTGTGTGAGAGCGGAGAGTCGAAAAGTTCGAGACTCTCCCAACCTGTATGGGTTGAATCACACAACTGGTGGGATTCAGCCTGTCTGGGTTGAATCACAGATGTTGTGTGATTTATATTAAAAACAAGAATAAGCGATGCTCCTAAATAGAGCAATAAGAAAAGTAAACGTTAAGAATATTAAAAAGAGAAAATTTTAATTTGTGCGTTTCCAGTAATGTGGAAGATTGTGTTTTTGAGGCTTTGGAAAATAATTATATTTTCTATGACCTAATATGAGACCAGAGAAAGCTGTTTTTTTTATACATATTACTATCAGTCACGGGCTGTGCTCTTTTCAAGGAGGGGTCAGAAAATAAAATATGGAAAAACCCTCCCAAACACAAGCCTAACACAAATCATCTCTCAGGTGAGCGCAGACATGGGCTTTAAAGAGAGGAAGATTAAATTCAGTTGGAAAAACAGAAAAATGCAAGGAGTTCCACAGAACAGAAGTGGCTGCAAAGGAGGCACCACAACGAATGAGTCTGGGGTTTTCATTACTCACGAAAATTAATGCGATATCAAGGCACCCCTTGTGTTACGTGGGCGACGCAAAGGTGGTGGAATGCTAGATTCCAACTCCACCGAGCATCTGCCGTTGTAGTACGGTACCTAAAGAAAAGAGGGATTTTGTAAAGCCACCCTCTTAGCATCATTTCAAAATGAAAGAAATAATAAAGGGTGAAGAGTGGAGGATTATTGATCACTGTTAAGAAGAAGTAGAAAATTAGTTGGGAATATGACAGAACCCTGAGCACAAATGTTGATAGATATAAAGGATTAACACGACCCCCTACAGTCTACAACAACTAGCATAGATCACCGAGAAGGAAATCCTAAATAGGTAAAGAAAAGAAATAAATATCTAAAGGGAGAAGTTTAGAATTCGAAACTTTTGGTCAGATCATCGAATCGAAAGCTTTCGATATATCCATCGCAGAAGCAAAGATTCGCCCAAATGTGAAAAGCAGAGGACAAGAAAGTATGTAAAGTGTATTACCTCTTTATAATAGACTCGAAGACTATGGTACTGAAGTAAAAGCAATATGACAATAAAGGTTTGAAAGGGGGATCCCACTTTTTCGGCACAGGATAAATGAACTCACAAATCCGGTAAGGAAGAAAGGTTAAGCCGATAGAAGACCGAGACGAAATAGTTTACCAAAGTCGGATACGAGCTCATTTTTCAGAATCACAGGTTTTTGAGGACCATTAGAGAGAGATAGTCATGACCATACACATTCTCAGGGTATGCTCAGGGAGACCAAAATTTGCATCTTTAGAGAAGAAATTACATTAGGCATAAATACACTAAGAGATTAGTAGTAATGTCTCCTACTACTCCCCTTATACTATATTTTTGAGAAATATATTTATTTATGTGTAATATATGTATGTAACATTACTGATCGTGAAATATTGAGAATATTTTTTGTTGGGATACGTTGACATAAAACATCTATATATCAGTTCCTCGAGGAATAAGGATGTAATAATATATGTAATATGTAATATATGTATGTAATAATAATATGGGATCCTATTCCATTTCTCGTCATTGAATTTTTTTTTTTTTAAATATATTTAACTCTTTTGTAACAGTTTTTCTTTTCCACACATGGATAGACATCAGTTCAAAGAGTTCAGTGTTACTAAATGATTTTTTAAATCACATTTATGTTAATTATTAGTTTAAGAGAGCAGCTTGCGCAAAAAGTACTACACTTACAGAGAAAAAATAATTACATATTGGAATCAGCGTATATAGTTATTATAAAAATGTAAAATAGGCCTATATATATTTTTTTCCCATGATTTAGAGTATCTCGAACCATAAGAACAGAAAAACCAATTACATATTTGGAATCAGCAGATACCTTGATACCAAAATGTAAAAAAATTAATAAAAAAAGAGCAAATATAAAGGAGCCGACCTTGAGGGGACAGAAGGGGGGGACGTTTTCCAGCCCAGTAGGGGAGGGGCGGAAGACCCCCCGCGACATAAATACCAAAGAGCGGGGGTTCGGAGACCCTCTCCCAGAGAAATGAATCCTACCCTGTAGTTCAGGAGAACCGAAGACCATCTTGCGGTTTACCCTTGGGTATTCCTTTAGTAAAAAAAAAAAAAAAAAATTAAAACTGACGGAGTCGTAAAAAACAGAAAAGGTCCTATATATTTTGAATCATGTCGTCACCACTGAAATTGATTGTTAGGATCATATACTAGAAATATATTAAAAAAAAACAAAAAAAAAATTCAAAACTGACAGGGTCGTAAAACAGATAAGGTCCTATATATATATATATATATATATATATATATATATATATATATATATATATATATATATATATATACTATATATATATATATATATATATATATATATATATATATATATATATATGCTCTCTTAGTGTATCTCCATTCCGTCCATGCTGCCTCTCTTTCTCATATATATATATGTATATATATATATGTATGTATCTCACTGTAGATCATATTGTTGAAATAGGGATATTATTTCTCAACTGCATTAGCTCAAACATTTTTCAAGATTCGCCCTAGAATGTATGTAATATGTATGTATATGTATGTATATGTATGTAATAATAATAATAATATGTAATATGTATATATGTATGTTTATACTAATTGTACGAAAACATACTTTCAATCTATTTAATAATTATATATATATTTATGTATATATATATACTATATATATATATATATATATATATATATATATATATATATATATATATATATATATCAGGCACATGCCGTGACTTGTCTCTCAGTGTAGGCAGGCTTAATTTTAATATATATATATATATATATATATATATATATATATATATATATATATATATATATATATATACTATACTATATATATATATATATATATATATATATATATATACTTACTTACTTACTTCTGCCCCTGGCCACCTTAATTGGAGGGCCACGCCTCCAGGAAGCCTGCTGCAGCCACTGGGCGATTCCACAAGTCGAGATACAGAGAGAGAGTCGGCGCCGGGGGCATTGAGGCAGTGCACCCAGAGGAGGTGTTCTATTGTCTCTTGTGAATTGTGAATCTGAGTACAAGCAAGGGGTGAAATTGTCTAGTTTGAATCTATAGTAAAGGTTTTGGGTGGTGACCTGATCTGCTCCGGGCAGGGTCCATTTAGCCTCTTCTGGACAGTGTTTCTTCTCTAGAGGAAATTGGGGAAGGGGTGTTAAGTAATTTATTTGTGCGGTTTTGTAGGTATGTTGGTTAGATGTGTATGTATATGTGTAATCCATGACCTGTTGGGAGGGGGATTATGTTGTAAGCGTTGTAATAGAATTGAGCTGTTGAGAAGAAGGGGATTTTAGTCTTTGTTTGGTGACAAGG
>JABUQX010029744.1:32500-37500 GCA_015478945.1 Trachelipus rathkii
AGGTTTAGAGTTTATTGGTTTGGATATATGGGTTAGGTTAGAGTATAAAGGTTAAAGAAATTAGGTTATGATTAGGTTGAGCTGAATTAAGGCTATTTAAGGTTAATGAGAGTAATATAGGTTGGTTATTGGTATTGAGTTGAGGTTATGGTTCTTTGGAGGTAGGTTAGGTTAGGTTAGGTTAGGTGTAGGTTAGGTTATGGAATAAATTAAGAATAAGGTTAGGATTAGGATTAGGTTAAGGATTGTTATAGGCTTAATAGGTATGAGGGTTAGGTTAGCGCAACAATTAATGAGTATGTAATAAGAGTATATTATTAGGCTTTATGGTTTATGTGATAATTTGGTTTTACATGGTTATAAGGTTTTAGTTTAGGTGGTTGTTTAGGTTATGGTTATGTGTTCTTTAGTGTTTAGGGTTTTGGAATGTAATAAACAACACATATTATTAAGTGTATTAGGTTAAGGTTTAATAGGTTAGAGTATAGTGAATTAAGGTTAAGTAGTTTATTAGAGTAATTAAGGATTAGGTTATATAGGTAATAGAGTTAGATAGGAGATTAGGAGTATATTATGTGTTAGTATAGAGAATTAATCGGAATAATTTAGGTAATTAGGATTATGGTTAAAGTGATATAGGATTATTTAAGATCATTTATGTAGTATGCAATAAAGTATAATGTATAGAGTTAGAATGTTTAATGAAGTTTGGTTAGGTTATAAAGTAATTTTAGGATTAGGCGGCATTAGCGAATTAGGTTAGGTTAAGGATTAGGGTTTAAGGTAGACGCATAGGTTAGGAAACTTAGGTAGGTATTAGGTTAGTTAGGTCAGGAAGAAGAACAATATTAGGATAATAGGTTTTAAAGTGTTATAAGGATATTTAGGTAATTAGAATGAATTTATGAAGTTAGGTTAGGTTAGGTATAGGTTAGGTTAGGATTAAGGTTTATTGTTATTGTTTAGGAATTTATGGTTTACTAATAAAATCTCGACATAGATTTAGGATTAGGTAAGGATTAGGATTATAGGTTAGGATTAGGTTTAGGTTAGGTTAGGTTGGTTAAGGATTAGGATTAGGTTAGGATTAAGGTTGTGATTACGGTTATAAGGTAGGATTGGTTAGGTATAGGTATTGGATTATAGGTTTAGGATTAGATAATAATTATGGATTAGGTTATAGGTTATTTAAGAGGTTTAGAGTTAGGTTAGGTTAATGGATATATGGTATAGGTTATGGTAATTATAGGAATAAATTAGAGGATAATAATAATAATAATTTTAAGAGTATTATAAAAGAGAATAATAATACGTTGTTAGAGATTAACTATTTAGGGGTGATTAGTGTAAGCACTTAATGATGAGAGTCCAATAGGTTTATGAAGGCGTTTCATATTGTGTGGTCTTAGGAGTGAGGAGTCAGGTTCAGGTTAGGGCAGTTATAGAGTATAAGGATGGTCGGTCGAGGTATAGGTTCAAGGATTAGGCCCTTAAAAAGGTGCACTAATTCAGTATTAAAGGTTTATGCTGCTTAAAAGAAAGATTGGGGTAATTGAAGAGTAGTTTAGGTTAGGTATAGGATTTTAGGATTAGTTAGTTAGGTTAGGTTAGGTTAAGGTTAGGTTAAGGTTAAGTTAGTTATATAGGTTTAGGGTTGAGTTTTAAGGTTTATGGTTAGGTTTATGTGATTTTAAAGGTTTTATGGTAAGGTTAGAGTTTATGGATTATGTGTTAGTGATATTATTTAGGTATTATTTATAGTGTAATTTATATGTGGTATTTAGTTAATTATACTGTGTTTAATTGGTTTAATGGTACAGACATGAAGCTCTATTTAGCTTTTTAGATGTATTTATTTAGGTATATTGGATTATTGGATTTATATTATGTTATATATTGTGTCATGTTATTCGTTAGGTATTATGGTATTTAGGTTAAGTGTTTACGGATTCTGTGAATTTTAATGTTATTAGGGTATATATGTTAGATTTTGGGTTTTTTATAGTGGGTTATGGTATTAGGAGTAGGATTTTAGGTTAAAGTTAGGTATTATGGTTAGGAATATATTTTTTATATGAGTATGGTTAGGTTAGGTTAGGTATAGGTTATGTGGATTATTTAATTGTTTAGTTAATTTTAATGGTTTAGGTTAGGTTAGGTTAAGGATAGTAGTTTTAGGTTAAGGTTTTTTATGGATTTTATAGCTTTTGTGAATGGTTAGGAATTGTTAGAGTTTTTCAGGTTAAGGTTAAGGTTAAGGTTTAGGTTAGGTTAGGATTAATTTAAGTTAAATTAAAGGTTTTTATTAGGATTAGGGTTAGGTTAAGGTTAAGGTTAGGTTAGGTTAGGTTAGGTTTAGGTTAGGTTAGTTAGGTTAGGTTAGGTTTAGGTTTTGGTTTAGGTTTATGATGATGGTTTTAGGTTTAGGTTTAGGTTTAGGTTTAGGTTTTTTAGGTTAGGATTATTAGGTATTTAGTTTATGGAATTATATTAGGTTAGATGTTAGGATTAGGATTTTAAGGTTAGGTATATGTGTTAGAGTTTAGGATTTAGAGTTAGGTTTTAGGTTAGAGTTAATGGAATTCATTCTATTTTAGTGATTTTAATTGGTTCTAGTTTTATTGGATTATTTTTATTTATTTTTACGGTTAGGTTAGGTTTAGGTTTAGGTAAGAGCTAGTTTAGGTTAGGCTAAGTTAGGTTGGTAGGTTAGGTAGGTGTTAGGTTAAGTGTCATCGGCATCAGTTAGGTTAGGTTAGGCTATAGGTTTGGTCTAATGGTTACGAGTCTTAGAGTTAGGTTAGTCTCATGGCATCGAATTTATATGTAATTAAATGGAATAATAATATTAGGATTTAGGTTAGTAATTACCAGGTTATTGTTAATAGTGTATTATGTATTATGGGAATTATGGATTTTATGTGATTTTAATGGTATTATATGGTTATAGTGGATTAATGAGTTTGGATTTTAATGGTTATTATTTATATGGTTAGGTTTTAATTGGATTTATATGGTATTATTTATTAAGGTTTATTTATTAGGTATATGGAGTTTATTGAATATTAGTGTATTTTTAGGTTAAGTTAATGGTAATTTATTAATGTGATTATTATTTAATTAGGTTATTATTTATTAAGTTAGTTATTATTATTATTTATATGTGTTTATGTATTAGTAATGTATTATTATTTATTAGATTATTATTATGTATTAATTAATTGTTGAGTTGGTTATTTATTGGTTAGGATTTTATTAGGATTATTATGTGTTAGGTTTTTATTTATAGTGAGCTCAGTTTTACTTTAATATTGAGCAAATTTTTGTATTAGATGAAATTTAAGGTCTTAAGGATTCAGGATTATACGATGTATTTTAGTACGCTTTTTACTAAGTGTTATCTTTTAGTGTTTATTCTTAATTTGAAGTTTGTTATTGGTATAAGTGTTAGGTGTTGAGACTCTACTTAGGTTAGGTTATGGCCGGGTAATTGTCTACGATTTATGAGTGTATGATTTGTTAAGGGTTACGGTATTAAAGGGTTTTAAGGCTTAGTGGATTTTAGTTGAATTACTTCTCAGCGTACTTAGTAATAGTTACAGGGCAGTTATTAGGGCGTGCTATAAGAGAATGAAGTTGAGTATTTTAGGATGAATATGAGTATATAGGTTTGAGGGCTGTTGTTAGGATGGTCAACTGTTAGTGTGATAGGTGTAGTAGGTTAAAAATAGTTAGGTAGGTGTGGATTGGTTAGGTTAGGTAGGTTCAGGTTAGGTTAGGTTAGGTTAGGGTGACATGGTTTTTATAGTCGGTTTTTATTTTGGTGGTTAATGCGCGCTTAGTTGGTTATGTAAAGGGTTAATTAGAGTAATATTGTTGACGGTGTAGTGTAATTATGTGTTAAATCATAGGATTTAAGCTATTAAGACTGAATTTAAAGGAGTATAATTTATATAGTGATATATGAGTTAGGTTAGGTATTTTAAGGTATATATAGGTTAGGCTTAGGTTTAGTATAGCGTTAGGTTAGGTTAGGTAGGTATATTAATGTATTAGGTTTAGAGTTTAGGATTAGTAGTTAGGTTTATGGATTAATGGTATTGGTTTTTATGGTTTATGTGTTATGAGTATTTATGGTTAAGTGTATTAGTTATAGTTATTGATGTTTAAGGTTAGTAGTTTTAAGGTTAGGTTATATTAGGTTGTTAGGTTAGGTATTTATATGATTCAGGAGCATAAATTTAGGGTTAGATTTAGAGTTATAGGTTATAGGTTTAGGTATATATTAGGTTATGGATTTAGGATATTAGGTTATAGGTTAAGGTTGTTATGAGTATATTAGGTTATATAGGATATTAGGATTTATGAGTTAGGATTAGGTAATGCCTTAAATTTACGGTTAGGTTAGGTATATGGTTGACGGCTAATTATCAGGGTTAGGAAAATTAGCTTAGGTTTAGTTTAAGCGATTAGAGTTAGGATATATGGTTAGGTTTAGGCTTTAGGTTAGGTTTCGGTATGGTTAAGTTGTTAGGGGTTAAGGTTGAGGAGTTAGGGCCTTAGGTCACGTTAAGGTTACAGGATCCTAGGTTGGTTATGGTTAGGATTAGGACTCTATGAGGGCTTAGGCTTAGTGTTAGGGTTGGTTAGTTGGTTAGGTCAATATATTAGGCTTTAGGTTAGCGCTAACCTTAGGTTCACGCCGTTTAAGGACGGGTGTATAACTTACCGGCGTCGCTGTATGTTCAGGTTAGGGTTAGGGACTTAAGGAGCAAGTCTATTGGGTTAATTCGCTGTCACATATCTCGTCTGATATCCACTGCAGCCTAGCCTCTAGTAGTTACGCGCTTACCCGGTCTGAGCTCTTGGTTAGTCCTATCTAGGATGTCTACATGGTGGCAAATTATGGGTTAAGGCCTTAGTTTAGTTAGGTTAGCCTTTAGCCCTTGGGCATCATAGACGGCCAGGTCTCTATTATGGAGAACGACTTATCGAACGTT
>JABUQX010029744.1:42500-44521 GCA_015478945.1 Trachelipus rathkii
TATAAGTTAAGGCAATCTTTGTTCTGAAATTATCCTGGAGGAAAGTTTATATTACCTTTCAGACGATTCGTAGATGATTTGGTGTCAAGCTTTAAGTTTCTAAATCATTTGAAAAATTCCTGTTATTGGTCTATTATTTTAATGAAATTCTATCTCACAGAACAAAGTGTTTCAAGTTATCATCTGTCAACCTTATGGCTGTTCTAAGAGTGAAGATTGTAATATATTTCTCACAGTTCTAATATGTCTCTCAAAATGACCTCCTTTATGAGAACTATGAGGTGGTTGGAATATCCACTGTATTTCTTTCTGCTCAAAAAGTTTATTTACTTGCTTATTATTCCAAATTTTAACTTGTCCTTTTAATTCTTTGTTAGCTTTCACAAAGTTCAATCCATTATCTGATCGGATTAATTTCACATTTTCTTTTTATTATAATTTTTTTTTGTTTAAGAAAGGATTAAATAATATTATAATAAAGTTTCCAAAAACGAATGTTAATGTTTATTTAACATTAGAATTTCCTGCAATAGAAAGTTGCAAGATTTAGTAAGCAAAAACACGCATGCGTGAAACAGATATAACCTTAAGAAAATTCTCTCGGCACTTGCAATGTGTGGAGAATAACATGAAGAAGTGTTTATAAAATGAAGCTTACAAACAAAGATGATTTTACTATTTGATAGAGTCATTAAAAGCCCAATAAATCAGGTAAAAAAAACTATTTTATGTTATATGATTTGCTAATTATTGTATTTCGATTTATGACTGGAAAAATCTATTGTAAAATTACTGACGATCTATTATTATTAGTTTGTTTCAATTTATCAATATATTTTTGTTTATATTTAGTCATTTTTTGTATATATCATTTTTTTAGCATTATTGCTTTTTGGTCGTTTTAAATTACAGAACAGAAGTTCATTTATGGCAATATGTTCAAATAAAGTCTTTTTGGATTTCTGCGTATCATGATTCCTTCTTTTTGGCTCTATCTTAAGAAGCTATTTTAACATTGTTCTGATTTATTCCATTTGAGAAGAAATCACGCAAATCAGAATTCAACATATTGTTTTAAGTTAGCAATTTGAGAAGAAATTATATTAGAATCACATTGCAAGTCATAAAGAGAAGAAAGAAAGACATCGTAAAAGCCATGAGAAAGAATTTCAAAGTCGTCTGCAAAACCAAGATGTCTGCCGCATTGGAGGCGTAAGAAGAAAACGAGATGTGCAAAAGGATATTGGCGCTGTTACATTGGCATAGTCTCCTCCCTCTCCTTTATTTCGTTGCTTGAAGCATTGAAGAAACCACAAGAAAAAAAAAGAAGAAGGATTTGCAGTGCATTTTAAAATATGTGTTTAAGTAGTAAAGTTAAAAGTGAAAATTAAAGTTATTTAAAGTTCTTTTAAAAGTTAAATAAAAATAATAAATAAAGAAAAATCTTTGGGTGCCATCGAACGCTGCTAAATTGCCAAGTGTCGCTTTTTTAAAATTAAAGGTGAAAAGTATATTTGCAATATAATAATAATTGCCACATATATCTCTTTCTAAGTAAAATAAAAAATTAAAGTGTTTAATTATAAATATAAATGTTTATTGAAATAAAGTGAATACATATATGCGAATAAGCAATAAATAAAGTTAAATAAAAATTAAGGTAAAATGAGTTAGAATAGTGCCATTGAAGATGCAAATGCCAATACGCGTCAAATGACGCAAATGACGTCACAAAAAATTTAGAAACTTATTTAGAGAATGATAAAAAGTTTAAAGGTATTTTATAAAAATAATATGAAAAACTATGAGAATAACAAATAAAATGTGCCCTTATATGAGTTGTGAATAAAAAATAATAGGTAATAATATTTTTAGGGTGCAAAATAGAATTTAAATGAGAGGACCCAACAAAGGTTGCCACATTTTTGCTTGCAAAAAGCACAAGGTTTACGACGATACTAAAAAGTAAATATAAAGAGTGCCACATGTCGCTATATTGCAATGTTTAGTATAAAAATAAT
>JABUQX010029745.1:0-7500 GCA_015478945.1 Trachelipus rathkii
GACTCAACTCTCCATTCTTCCACTCATTTCAAATCTGCTTCCTCTTTTGTAACCAGAGTTGCTTGTCGATTTCAGCTATTCGATTCTATTATTGCGAAACTGAATGGGATTACCTCAACCTTGTCAAATTTAACTCTTTAAAATTAACTTCTTCATATCTCCCTTTCAAAATCACCTCCCAACTTTCCTATCTACTTCGACGGCTCTCCCGACTCATCTGTGAAAAACATAAAAATGCTCTGTTTGAACTTTAACAAAAAAACAATCTTAAAAATCTCATATTATAACGGATGCTTAGGCTGCCACGAAGAAGTTTGAAGTTCTGTCCAGGTTGCGAGAATTTTTCTTCCAAACAGTAGCTCCAATTATATTAATTACCATATCCGCCCTTGTATGGAGTACAGCTCATAAATTTGAGAAGGCTTCTGTTCTGCCCTTCTTTTGAATAATGTTCAGTTTAAGTCTAAAAGATTAATTAATTGTACCATACTTTTAAACTCCCTCTCGTATTCCATCTCCATTGTATCGCCCTCGTAGCACAAGGGGTGCCATTCTTTCTCACAATTCTGTGTAAATATTAGAACCTCAGGCATGTTATTTGAGGTGTCTCCTTTTTTTTCAGCCATCCCTCTTCTATGGAATTCGCTGAAAGCATCTGTTAATCCTCCTGTATTTAATCTTACTATCTTTAAGGCGTCCGTCTGCGCTCACCTGAAAAATTTGTGTTAAGCTTGGTATTGTGTGAGTTTACTTTGTTTTTCAATTTTATATTTTTGCCAATATTTGAAAAGGGTTGTGCCCGTGAGTGGTGGTTACCTATTAAATATATATATATATATATATATATATATATATATATATATATATATATATATATATATATATATATATATATATATATATATATATATATATATATATATATATATATATATATATATATATATATATAGTACAAGTTTCCTCTTAAAAAGTCATCCCCTACAATAAATGCTAAATTGTATGAGTATCATTTTGCCAACCATGTATTTAAATTGCATTTCCCCCATCTCGAATGCTCATCAAATTTGTCCAACAAACGAATACAATCGGGGATAAAAGTCCACCAAAAACTCTTTCTTCTTCTCTCTCTCTCTTTAATTTTAAGATTTTATCATAAAAGAATAAATTTTAGACTCTTTATCCTTAAGCCAATTTGGCCAATTGGTGGCAGCTATCGACCCGAGGGCTTCTTTTCACTCTTTCTTATTTATGGCTTGGAAGACGAGAGGATGCGGCCATTGGATAAGGAAGAAGGGGGGGGGAGGAGGGGAGGAGAAGAAGAAGTACAACATGAATAAGAAAGAGAAAGAGTAGAAGGGATGATGAGAAGAAAAAGAGGAATGGAGCATAGAGAAATAATAATTATGACAAGAAAAAAGACAAAGATATCTGGAAACAAAAACACAAAAGGAAAGGTTAACAAATAATATAAAAAAATGTTGGAATACAATAAGAATTTATATATATATATATATATATATATATATATATATATATATATATGCATATATAGTATATATATTAATACTAATATATATATATATACATACATATATTATATTATATTATTATATATATATATATATATATATATATATTATTATTATATATATTATATATATATATATATATATAAACATATATATATATATATTATTACATATACATATATATATATTATTATATATATATATATATATTAAAGAAAGCATATATATATATATATATATATATATATATATATATATATATATATATATATATATGATGTATGTAGTAATAAAATACTTTCACATCAATCTCCTGCTGACTCGAACTGATCTCAGCAGATATATGTGCAAGTTGACCACCAGATCAATGATGAGCTAAAGAAGAACATGACACTTCCAGCACGTGACTGATTTGGATGGACACCAGAAGTATTGTCGGCCCTTCTTTAGCTCATCGTGGTCTGCGGTCAGTTCACCAGCACGTATATCTGCTAGGGTCCAGGTTCGATTCCCAGCAGGGTGAAATGCTATAGGGGTGTTTTTATACATATTGATTGCTGGTTATTGCAATTTTGTATATATATATCAGTGGCGGCTCGTGAACCGAAACATGGGAGGCACTTCAATATATATATATATATATATATATATATATATATATATATATATATATATATATATATATATATATATATATATATATATATATATATATATATATATATATATATATATATATATTTTTTTTTTTTTACAGTTGTCACCACCACTCACGGGCAGAGCCCTATTCAAGGAGGGGGTGTTACACGCCTCAGAATCGAACTACTAACGCAAATTACGCAGATGAGCGCAGACGCAGGCCTTGAAGAGGGGGAGATTAAATTCAGCAGGAAACACAGAAGATGGAAGAGAATTCCACAGAACAGAGGTGGCAGGAAAGAAGGAAGCACCGCAGCGAACTAGTCTGGAGTTACCAATATCAACACAAAACTCATGTGCAGATACAGCACCTCTTGTACTACGAGGGCGACGTAAAGGTGGTGGTACGCGGGTGATAAGTTCCCTCGAGCACCTGCCGCTACGGTACCTATAGAAAAGAGATAAAGCACCAACATTGCGCCGCAAAGATAGAGGGTCAAGTGAACTGGAAAGTATGGGACAATTTATAAGCCTTTTGGCCTTTGACTCGACCCTATCCAAAAGCCGGGTGAAACCAGAGCCCCCCCAGATATGAGAGCAGTACTCCATACAAGGGCGGATGAGGCCCTTGTATAGCTGGAGCAACTGAGAAGAGGAAAAAATCTCGCAGTCTAAACAGAACTCCCAGTTTCTTTGAGGCTGCCCTAGCAACCATTGTGATGTGAGGTTTCCAAGACATTTTTTTTGTTTATGTTAAGGCCAAGGATGTTTATATTGTCAACAGGAGACGAGAGAACCGTCGAAAGAGATAGGAAAGTTAGGTGTCTTAGAGAGGGAGATTTGTAGAAGTTGAGTTTTTAAAGAATTGAATTTCACAAGGTTGGACGACCCCACCCGGAAATTCTATCCAGATCAGCGAGAATAGAATCGGAAAGATTAAGACGAGAGGCAATTCAAGAAGTAAAAGAAGGAGCAGAATTGAAATGAGTTGAAGAATGAAGGGTCGAGTCATCGGCATATGAGTGAATAGAGTTAGATGTGCAGGTGAGAAGATCATTAATGAAAAGTAGGAAAAAAGTAGGAGATAAGACAGAACCCTGAGGAACACCACTATTGACAGAAAAGGAAGAAGAAGTCGCCCCATCAACAGCAGCCGATATTGAGCGATTTGAAAGAAAACTAGACATAAGTAAGCAAAGAGAAGGAGGAAACCCAAAGGAGGGGAGCTTGGAGAGCAGTGACGCGTGCCATACCCGGTCAAATGCTTTGGATATGTCAAGCGCCACCATGCAAGTCTCCCCGTAGTTCCTAAGGGCGGAAAACCATAAATCAGTAAGATAGGAAAGTATATCGCCAGTAGACCTCGAGCGCCGAAAGCCGTACTGGCGATCGGAAAGAAGTGAATGAGATTCCAGATGATCTAAGAAGTGAGAGTTGAGAAGAGTTTCAAAGATCTTAGATAGAATACAAGTAAGAGCTATAGGGCGATAGTTAGAAGGATCAGAGCGGCTTCCTTTTTTTCCGGAATAGGTTGGACATGTGCGTGCTTCCAACACTGAGGGAAAGTGTTAGTATTGAGACATAGAGAATATAGTTGAACGAGGGGCGGGATAGCACGGAAGCACACTCCCTCAAAACTCGGGGAGGAATGCCATCCGGGCCACCCGCCTTCCTGACGTTCACAGATTTCAGGAGCCCATGCACCCGATCGAATGTAATCACAGGCAAAGGCATAGGACACCTGAGAGGAGAAGGAGGAGGATGAGGAATGCCAGAATCGTCCAGGGTTGAGTTAGAGGAAAAGGAGGCCGAAGAGATTGGCCTTTCAGTTGGAGAATTAGCAACAGAACCATCAGAGCGAATAAGAGGAGGAAAGACAGATTTACAGAAGTTGTTAGAGATGTTTTTGGCAAGAGGCCAGAAAGACTAGCAGAATGGAAATTAGCAAGAGTGATAGGAGAACGAGAATTTTTCCACTCCCGATACGCACTGTCTCTAGCCTGAATGGCCAGAGAACAAGCACGATCGAACCATGGATTATGAGGAGAGAAAGATTTAGTCGAAGAAGGAATGAACCTGCTCATCCCATCAACGATTACAGCTCCTACCTTATCGGCAGAAGTCGAAGCGTCACCAGAGACAAAGCAGTCATTCCAATTATAGTTAGCGTAGAAGCAACGCAATGCCCCCCAATCGGCCCGATCAAAGTGCCAGAAAAAACGAGTAGGGCAGGATGGAGCTGTTGGAGAGAAAGTATTAAAATTAAGAGATATAAGGTTGTGGTCAGATTTACCGATAGGAGCGAAAGTGGTGTATTTTAAGAGAGAAGGACTAGTGGTGAAACATAGGTCAAGTGTGTTCAAGAATTGGTTGGGACGATCCGGAATATGTGTGGGTTCTTTAATTAGTTGCTCCAGATCGTTGAGAATGCTGAACGATTCGGCCTCCTCCCCACCTAAATCGGTATGAGAGGACCCCAACCATTCAGTGTTATGTACATTGAAATCCCCTAAATAGAGGACCTCAGTATTTGGATGAGAAGATATAACAGTCTCGTGAGAAGTAGTAAGGTAATCAAAAAAGGCGTGAAAGTCTGTTCTGTTAGGAGAACAGTAGCAGAAGCACAAGATTATTGTAGTAGAAGGAAGAAAGATTTTAAGCCACAGAACATCGAAGTTAGGAGATTCAAGATTCACGAGACGTGTTACAGGAGGTGTTTATGTTTATATATATATATATATATATATATATATATATATATATATATATATATATATATATATATATATATATATATATATATATATATATATATATATATATATATATATATATATATATATATATATATATATATATATCAGAGGCGACTCATATACTCGTGCTACTCGTGCTTAGCACGAGTTATTATTATAGAAATGAACGATATTCTTCAAATTTTGCAGTTATGATAAAATTCTCTTATTTTTTTGTGAAAATAGGTCATCTGAAAGAATACATTACATTGTATAAATGAAAGATTATGTAAAATTTAAACAAAAAGTGTAAGCATCATCGCCATTGAATAACCCTATTTTTAATCAATTATAAATTGTAACGGCTCGTACCTCTCCAAAAATGCAGAGAGCAAATTTCAAGACGGTATACAATACATATTCGTGAATTTAATTTTTTTACAAGTTGTTTTTTTTCCTGTCTAAGAATCTAATAAAACACTCGTTTAATTTAAGAAAAAAATTAAAATAAACATTTACTTGTTCTTAATGCACATTTCGGATAAAAATAATTCATATATTTAAATTCTAATATCTGAATTTGAAAGGAAAACTAAGATACCCATAAAACCAATTATATGCTAAAAGAGAACTGTAGGAATGGATAACTCAAATATTTTATAAATAATTATTTTGTTAATTATATATAAATAAATAAATAAATAAATAAATGAATTAATGAACTAGATGCTGAATAATAATGTGCTTTTTCTTTTTTTAGCTGAGTTTGATAATATAATTTAGCACCTTGCCTCCGTAGAAGTCCTTTAAAGAAGAAACTTTGCCTCCAAGGCCCCGTGTCCTGCATTTTCGTAGCGAAAATGTTTATGATTTCCTGTTGTATAAAGGTTGTAACATTTTTTAAAAGATTTAATTGATTTATTTAATTTAATGTATGAACTAAGAAATAGGGTAAATATGTATATCGTGTTCTATTATATATTCGAAAATTAAAGGTTTATTTTTGTCCTCCTTCTCCATTTGAAAATTGCTAAGTTTACACAGAAAAGGTTATTATTAAAAGATCCAAAATTACAAATAAAAGGTTATTAATAAAAAAATCAAAATCTACTATAACTCTCTCTCTCTCTCTCTCTCTCTCTCTCTCTCTCTCCTCTCTCTCTCTCTCTCTCTCTCTCTCTCTCTCTCTCTCTCTCTCTATATATATGTATATATATATATATATATATATATATATATATATATATATATATATATATATATATATATATATATATATATATTAAATAATTTTTTTTATTTAATTTTTTAAAAAAATTGGATTTCTTGCCAAATTTCGAGAGGAGGCTTTGTGGAAAAATCCTCAAAATAGACAAAATAAGAATAAGGTTTCTTTTACGTTGCCATGACAACCAGTGTTTTGAAAGCATTATAATTATGCTTTCTTGGAGGCACAAATCAAAATTCCTCCAGTCAATGATCCTTATGAAAAATAATGTTTCGCAAGAGAATAAATGATCTTAATGTAAAATTAGCGTTCTTGTATAACATTTTAAACATTATTTTAATAGTAATAAATAGTAAATTGAATTATTTTATTACATTAGTTGCTTTTATTTTTTTAGAGGAGGCCCGGCCTCCTGTGCTTCCCCCGTAAAGCCGCGCCTGATATATATATAGCATATATATATATATATATATATATATATATATATATATATATATATATATATATATATATATATATATATATATATATATATATATATATATATATATATTTATAAAGAATCTATATATAGATATATATAAATATATATATACATATATATATATATATATATATATATATATATATATATATATATATATATATATATATATATATATATATATATATATATATATATATATATATATATATATATATATATATATATATATATATATATGGATTTCACTTCCCCCTGGAGGCAGATAAATAAGATAAAAGCATAAGTATTTAAGAAGCCGCATTGACCCCTCTAGAATATCCCAGTAAAAACACAATAAATAATAAAATGGTCACCTAGCTTTCGTGCTCTTTCTCGAGTCACTTCTTCAGGACTACTGAATTAATTAAAAAAATAAATATTCTGATTTTAGCTAGTTTTTGTTCTGGCTACTTGGTCAATGTTTTTCTTTAGGTAGATGGATTACTTGAACCGCTATTAAACTTTTTTGAAAACTTTGCCAAGGGACTGTGATTCTTTCATATTCATGTTGGTTATTTCATCTAGCTGGATTTCTCCTTGTTGTTGATTGAAATTATGTATGTTTTTTATGATGAAAGATTCAATTATTTTCCTGTGTTCTGTGTTTTGAATATGTTTTATGATAGTGGATGTAGTAGTATTAATTATGTGGTTGTTTGTCTGTCTGTGTTTAACTAAAGATGAGGATTGATTATCATATTTAAGGTCTTGTTTGTGCTGGTACATTCTAATATTGAAATTATTGGCTTCACCTATGTAAATATTTTACAGTTTTTTCAGTTAATTTTGTAAATACCTGAATCTGTGTTTTGGTAATTATTGGTAGGTTTTAGTGAGTGT
>JABUQX010029745.1:20000-25000 GCA_015478945.1 Trachelipus rathkii
TAATTATGTATATATTATTATATATATCAGCCTCCAATTAGGCGACGCACATAGTTAAAAAACAACGATAGCTACACTAAAATTGAATAAATTTTTGGAATCAGGGGCAAATTTCAGTTATGAAAAGTACAAAATAAATTAAAACTAGCATAAAAAAAAATAAATAAAGTTTTAGGGATGTACGATGTTTTTTATTTTACAACGGCATAAATGATGTGGTTAACAGTTTTATTTGCGTTCTTAAACAATGAGCAGTTGTTAGGTATTTTACAGTATTACGGTTATATATATATATATATATATTATATAATATATATATATATATATAATATATATATATATATATATATATATATATATATATATATATATAATATATATATATATATATATATAGTATTATATATCATACGTAGATAAAACGCAAATTTATCCGACTCCCGATTCCGTTGGCCGTTAAGATCTTCACAAGATTTACAACTGGCCTCGGTTAATATTTTTTTTTAAATAATCCAGAGTGAAATAAATAATGAATATAAAAGTAAATTACATTATATATCTGCTACTCGTTAGTATTTAAATTGTCTCTAAAAAACATTCTTTAATTTTTTAATATTTTTTTGAAAAACAAGAAACTTAAGAAAGCACACACTTCGGCATTAGCACACATGCGACACCTCTATCAAACCTTGATCACAGAAATAACTAAGAGTGGTGATTTAAGTGAATATCAGAGAAGACAATTTGACTATTGTGGCATGTCCATTTTCATGTCCTAAAAGCATGTTTCCCTATTTTTGGTTCCCGAAAAGACGAAAAATCTAAACCCCTGTTTTTTTCGTTATTTTTATTACACGACATTGGGGGACGAACGAAAAACGAAATATGGGGGGAAAGAGAGTTTCATCAGTTTTTATTTTTTTCCGGCCTTTAAAAATTTTTTTTTTGAAAAGATATCGGCTTTCGACTATTAAGAAAACAAATATCGAAATATCCGATATATCAGCCTAAGAAAAATAATCGCCTATAAAATCATCGATATATCGAGACCGAAAGATAGTCGATATTTCGATATATCGATATTTTTTGGCCCGATCCCTACTTTCAAGGTGCAACAATATTTTTTGTAAAAGTTCGTTTGACAATGTTTTAAATTATTTAACGAAAATAAATTGGTTAAAAAAAGTTTATATTTTAATTATCTATTAAGATTTATATATATATATATATATATATATATATATATATATATATATATATATATATATATATATATATATATTATATAATATATATATATATTATTTATTAATATATATATATAATATAATATATATATATATATATTATATATAGGAAAAAGCTTTTGATCCCCAAACTATTTTTGTACCCTTTTGACACAAAAGTAACATTGATTTCGCTCTTCAACTTTTAATCTTTCAATCGAAAGTATCTGAAAATTACGCGGACAAGAAATCTCTTTTAATAAATCAGAGAGAAAACGAAACAAAAGCATCAACAAAAGAATCCAATCGCCAAAAGGTAATCTGAAATACATAAAACGTTAAATGATAAATGCAGTTCACATAGACGAGTCTCTAATATTTATCACATGAGCCGAAAGAGAAACAGAAATCCACGGATTATTGTGCAGACCATTCTCGTATATTAGTTATAAATGTCGCAATGAAAATGATTTTCCTAATGCTTTTATGAATGGTCATTGGATGTCGGTAAATTTTCAGCATGACAATGGAGAGCTGTAGAGGAACGAACCATTATAAGCTATCGATGTTATTTTTTCCAATAATATATATATATATATATATATATATATATATATATATATATTATCATATATATAAAAATATTAATATATATATTATATATAATATTATATATATATATAATATAGTATATATATATTTATTTATTTATTATCATTTAGCATATGCGATAAAATTCTAAATATTTGTTTTTTTATATTATTTTACTACATTGTATAAATCATAGTAGTAAGCAAAATTAAAAACAAAAAAGAGCCAAAGAATAGTAAAATATTGTCAGAAAAGTCAACATTAACTTTATTTTCAATTAAGATTGGCCACCACACACAACACTTTTTGCGTCTTGATGAGTTTTGGCACATAATTTCAATGTCCCGGTGCGGTGTGCGGTGCGGTGTGCGGTGCGGTGTGCATTGAAATATAGAGTTGCGGTGCAACAAAAATAACTGATAATTCTGTGCGTGGCCTGATGTGCTCATTGCAGTGCGGTACAGCGCGGTGTGGTGTGTAAATATCTGGTGATCGGCCAGCCCTATTCTCAAGGGTAGGGTAGATTTATGAATGAAGAACCAGAGTAAAGGCTAGAAGACTACAAAGCAGATTGGCAAATGGTTCGAGCTTACAATTATCAAGAGAAATCTTTGACAATATTTGGCTCGCATTAGGCTCTATTAAACGCAAAATGATGTCCATTATTTTTGAATAAAGAAACGTAGCATATTTCCCAAGTGCTCACCTTATTTTCCCTTACACACAAAATAATATAATGATATATATATATATATATAATATATATATTAGGGGATATATTATATTATATATATATATATATAATATATATATATATAATATATTATATTATATATTAGTGGCGTATCCAAGGGGACAGGGGGACCATGACCCGAATTTTTAGACACAAAAAAAAGTTTAAGTATCATATCCGTTAATAATATAAAGTTGCAGAGGTTAAATTAATTTTATATAATTCTCTGCTGTCAGGAGCAAATCTCGTAAGTCCTTTGGGGAAGTTTTTACAGGAGAAAGAGAAAACTTCATAATTTAAATATATATTATAAAATATAATATATAGATTTATTTAATATATATATATATATTATATTATTAATATATATAATATATAAATATATATATATATATATATATATATATATATATATATATATATATATATATATATATATCTATATATATATTAACATAGAGAGATAATCTTATATTCTCTCTCTGCTCAGCATTACTCAGTAATGATAGATACATTGTGGGTTAATGTAAAAAGATAGAGATCTATTGTCTTTAAGGGTATAAAATAAAGTGCTAGTGATAGTTATAGTTTGCACTTTGTGCTTAACATTTTTTTTTTTGTTGTCTGGTGTTCAAACTTAAAAAAATAAATATGAAATTAAGATAAACTATAAGACGGACTTTTTCCACAAAAATAGTTAAGCATATGGTAATAAAGATTTCTGTTATTCAAAGAGTGGACACGAAGAATCATTTTCTCCTGGAACTTTTCTGTATCTCGGAAACAGCTGAAAATCTCAGTGATGTTTGTCCCTTTCCCCCAAGGTATATTTATATCAGGCTAATCAAGGAATCAGAAAGGATTGTTCAGTCTCACGAATTTGGCAATTCATAGGATACGGGTATTTAGCAATAAGAAAAAAGTGGAAATATTAAAATATCTCTGGAAACCAAATTCAAAATATATATTTCCTGCTTAGGAAGGCAAAGGTCGGGAAAGATATTTTCAAAGAAGTGGCTTGATGATTTTAAGTGGTTAGCTTACTCTGATAAAAACACCTGGGTTTATTACTCAAATTGTGCATTGTTTTTGGAAACAAAGAAAAAGGTAAGGAAGCACCATAATTGGGTTTTTTGTCTCGACGATCGTATTCAACTAAAGGAAAGCCATTGAGTCCTTCAAAAAACACGAAGCCAACTAAAAATACAAGAATCGGTAGAAAAGAGATTTGCTGTGGAAAAGCAGGTTCAAGGAAAAATCGAGAGCATCACAAACGATTGGACAGTCAGAAGAAAGGAGGCGAAGACAGTAGAAAGCGGCTAATTCCACATTGCCTGAAAACAATCGATTCGTGTAAGCAATATATCGCTTACTGGACATCATGACTTGAGCGAATCGACTCGTTTTGCCTGTGGGAGACGATGCGTTTTCGGAGTCTTTTAAGATATCGTGCAAATGTTGGAGACCATGTTCTTTCAGAACATTTTATTACTATTGCCTAGCAATGTTTATGTATAACAGTTCAACAGTCCATAATTTTCTAATTCAGTCATTTGCGCATCTCATTCAACGTAAAATTGTGCAAAACATAAATAAAAGTAAATTTTATACTGTCCTAGCCGATGAGACGACCGATGTGTCCAAGAAAGAATATTTTTTCGTTGTGTGTGCTTTACGTTGATATTGATACTCTTATCGTCAAAGATTTTTGTGTTTCGTCTCAGTAAATGAATTGACGGGAATAAGTCTTGCAAAATTAATTGAAGAAAAAATAACTGAACTTGGTTGGGATATGAATAATCTAAGAGGACGGGTATGACGGTGCAGCAGCAATGAGTGGTGAGTTCAAAGGTGTTCAGAGAGTAATAAATGAAAAAATGTCACAAAGCTATTTTATACTACTGCTTTTTGCATGCCTTAGATTTATGCCTCAACAGACACTTCTAAATTCAAAAATTTGCGAAGTGGTTTTTGCAATCTGGGAATAATTCAGATTGTTGTATATTTTTTTTCTAAGTGCTAAGAGAGACAAAATGGATTTTGAAAAAAAATAGAAGAACTTATTCCTAAGAGAAGAAGAGATTAAAAAGTTTGCGAAACTCGCTGGTACCATATGGCACTAATCGGTTTTATTATTTAAAGAGATGATAACCCGATAATAGCGGCTTTAGAACAAAGAAAATGTGAAGTTGGAGTCAGTCCAAAAAAGCTACCTTAATTCTAACAATGTTTTATAGCGCCCTTTCTGTTTCCTTTTTTGGTTTTAAAAGACTATTAAGTTTAACTAAATCTTTCAAACGATTGCGAACACTTTAATTATTTGGTGAGTGATATAATGAAAGTGAATCTAGTTTAAAACTAAACTGAAGCCATCGAGAAAAAAGCAACATTTAGAATTTATATATTTGAAAAATTGTGTTGCCATTTTGAAATCCGAGCTGGGTTTAATT
>JABUQX010029745.1:42500-47072 GCA_015478945.1 Trachelipus rathkii
GATAAGGTTAAATGTTAAGCTAAGGTCCTAGGAATTGAATTACAACGGCCTTAATTTCCCGGCTTAATGGTAAAGGATTTGTTACAGTTAGGTTAGTTGACTTACAGGGCCTCTAAGTCCCTGTTTATGATAAGGTTTACTTAATTAGGTAATAAGATTGAGGTTCACGGTATATTATTTCAAGCTTCTAATTTTCAGTGTATATAATTCCAATTTATCTATATTAAAACCATAAATTAAAAAATAAAGTAAAATAAATAAAGTAAAGCACATTCTATAATCTATAACATCTTTATTGGCAAGAAAACAATTAATAACTAAACACAATACATTAAATATATACTATATATAACACTATATATATATATATAATATATAATATATATATATACTATACTATAATAAGTATAATATATATATTATATTATATAAATACGGTTGTGGTGTGGAAAACAATAATACACTGAAAAAAAAAAAAAATAAAAATAAAAAAAAAAAAAGAAAATCAAAAAAAAAACAAAAAAACATGGAAATACACAAATAAAATCTCATCAACCACAAACTCAAACAACCTCCTCCTCCAGGGCGAATGGTGAATTAATAGAGAGAGAAATCTCCATCAATAACCCAAGTACCAAAAACCCAAAACCCTCCAACCAACAAACCAACACAACATTCTAACAAGCACGATCTGTTTGTCTATTAACCCCTCCTTCCCTTCACTCTCGTCTTCTTCTAATCGCCCGCCCCCACCCCCGCCCCGCCTCCGCACCCCCCTGGTCGAGGCCCCCTCCTCCCCCCCCAAAGAGATGAGGCATTCCTACCCTATTGATTGTTGTGTTTAGGTTTTATGTTTTAATTTTATCTTTTTTTGTGGTGTTGTGTTACTTTTGTAATTAGTTTGTTTTTTCTTTTCTTTTTTGTGTTATTTTTTTTTATTTATTTTTGTGCGTTGTTGTTGGAGTTTGGTGTGTGATGTCGCGCATGTCACAACAACCCAAAAACCCAACTTCGACTATCAAAACATTTTTAAAATATCCTTTTGTTGTTTTCTACATAGAAATGGTTTGTGTCGACCTCGCTGTCTCCTCTAAGAGAAATAATAGAAACTTCAATCGCCAATCTCTTGTCCTTGCGGACCTCAGACTTTAATAGAATAAAAAACCACAATGTGTGCTGATGTTCCTAGCAAATATTGCTTATTTAACCAGATAGAGTCTACTTAAATAAATCCCACCTTCGACAGTTGGTTCCCTATACTTTATGCGGTATAATATCATTATTATTACACTAGTAACCAAGCTTAGTTTCTCATATGGTAGTCTACATAATTAGCTATTATCATATTATAAGTCTGTCAGCTGTACGTATTGTATAAACTTGTCTATTATCCCTCTTAATTCTGAATAAAAACGCTGAATCTGTATACGCCAAACTATCTAAACCATCAAAGAAAAAAGATACCCGTTGGACCTCGTTCATCAAATGCTGGTGGGGCCGAATCTGTCTGTGATCTGGATTGTATCAAACTATGCGAAGACTGACTAGAGAAAAAACATACTAAACAACTCCATACATCATTTACACCATACTTCAAACTGCACTCACAAAATTATACAACCCACAATCAACAGCCTAAACTCTAAAACAACTCACAACAATAATCAAAGCGCAATCTGAATCAACAAATGCTTTCCACGTTACAGCATCCAAACATAATTTGATCCACAAAATAACAAATCTAACATCCCCTAACCTAAAGAAGAAACATGATATTTCCAACTTTCCATCGGATGGACCACACAAAAAAAAAACATCAAATCCAGAACAGTAAACATTAACAACGAAGTACCCCAAGCGCAAACTATCCCCCACCACTTTCAATATTTACAGCCATCTACCAACAAAACCACGCCACAAACCTGACACAACAATAACATCAGCCAACTTTCAGAATTTTAACCAGGAAACAGAATGCCACCTCACCCAAACAACATCTTCAATTACATTAATCACCACCAACCTCCAACTTGGCGCCACTCACCTCCCAGTCCATCTAAAAACATCCTATACTTTAAAAAAAAAACTCCCAAATCCTGGGTGTAACACTTGACATGCATCTCACCTTCACAAAAACACACAACAACATAATTCATCTGCAAACAAGAAACGAAACATATTAAGGAACCATCGCTGGCACCGACTTCACAACAATAAACAAACATCCACCACCATATACAAACAAATCATTCACCCGACTCTAAAACTATGCTTCTCCACTTGGCACCCACTACTGACTAAAAATAACAAAGAAACTCCAAATGACACAAAAGAAAGCTATAAGAATCATAGCAGGATGCACATCAACAACAACACAACAAACACCTACACAAAAGAAACCAAATTCACCCATAGACACACACCCGGACATGGTAGCACAATTATCTTCCAAAACCCAAACACCCCAACACCATGCCACACTGTGCTCTCTGCCCCACGCCCACCACAACTCAAACAACCTCCCTTCACCAGCTTATATTACAACAATTTCTGACAAACTTCCACCTCAACCAAAACAACACAACATACCACACCAAACAAATCCAACAACATACAGAAAACTACTTAGACGCAGACCACCAAACAAATATTAAAAAAAAACACCCACCAGAAATAGCACCAGAATTCAACTCACTACCAAGATCCAGTCAGTCATCCTTGGCAAAGCTAAGATGCGGCCACCACCCTAACTTACAATACTACAAACAGCAGACTTCAACCTTAACCTAACCGCCACAAAATCTGTCAAAAAACCGTACCAGGTTACAGAGACACTTCAAACGCTTATCCTCCTGTATAACCTAACTCTCAACACGAATATGAACATATCATCCTGAGGTCTCTGGAGGATCCGTGGTGTCAGTGGGTAACCTGGACATAGTATGCTCTCCCGATGAGGGGGTCAGGGGTAAAAGAAGATTAATAATATTATATAAGATGATATATATATATATAGATATTACTATTATATAATATATATATATATATATATATATATATATATAATAGAAATATATATATATATATATAATAATTATATATATATATATATGTATATTATATATATAAATGGCATAGAGATACAGCCGATTCCTGAGATATTGTGCAAACCCAGCAGCTGATCAGAGATGTCAGGAAAGCCTTGGGGGATGTATTTTTTCATGTTTTTCGTAAACTTTAATAATGTGTCTTCTATTGCTTTGGTGAGAGAATAATCTATATTTGGAAAATTGTGAGGTTGTTCGCAGGCTTGCTTTATTTATTATAAGTGATATATCTTTTTAAAAGGATGTGGAAATTCAATATTTGCAGAATTTCGTCTGAGGATGAACGTAGAAAGTTTACATTTGCAACTTGTATTTGGGGAAGCAGAAACGTGATTAAGACGGGATTTAGGGTTTGTTGGTGTTGCAATGGCAGCTTTGTGGGCTGATATCTTGTTTCAGTATAGAGGCATGATCAGCAGCAAGTTTTCTATTAATAATCACCTTCTTGGTGTGTGTGTGTGTATGGGTGTTAGGCCAAGTAGGGTGTTGAGTGTTGAAGCCTCTGGTTAGTATTAGATTTTGATATTATGCTAAGGCAGATGGATCAGGAGCATAGCTTTGAGAGCAGTGTTGAGAGGTTGTTCATGGAATGTAATTAGGCTTTATAATTTTATATAACTTTCAATATAAAATCTTTTATATATATATATATATAAATATAATATATATATATTATAATTATAATTATTATATATAATAATATATATAAATAATACTAAAAATATATATATATATAATAATATATATTAGTATATATATAATATATAAATAAATATATTATATATATATATATATATATATATATATATATATATATATATATTATATAATATATTATATATAATATATAGTAACGTATCCACCTGAGGATGCATGTTGATAAGAGTGTTTCCAAGTCTATTATATCTTTAATGTCAATTTCCGATTTCAAATCCATTTTAATAAATAAATTATAAATAAAATATATTCCAAATAATTGATACCCTGTAAACAAATAAAAAAATCTTTCATACATTGTAATTGAAATAACTTAGAATGGAAACGTAATCCAAAGTCTTCAGAATATATTTATGATGGTGATCTCGAGCCACTTAGGTATAACTGTTCCCGGACTCTCCCCCTAATGGCACTTTTTGAAATTTTTTTTTTTGTAAATCACGGCCCTATTGTCGGGCATTAAGACACATAAAAATAATAATAATGTAATTCTAATAATAAAGTTTTATTAAAGTTTGAATAACCGAGTCAGCTGACCTGGGGGTGAAGCGGACCAACATTGAGGGGTGACTCGGACCATCTGTTAAAATTCGTCGTATTTAAATATCAAATTAATTTTAATTTTACTTATTATATTAATTATTTATCTATTTAAAATCTGTATTAAGTAATAAAAATTGTCAATAATTGAATAATAAAATACGAATATAAATAGGGTCCGATTCACCCCTCTTACCGCCTACTAAAT
>JABUQX010029747.1:0-20000 GCA_015478945.1 Trachelipus rathkii
TAAAAACCCTAACGGTGTTTTATTTTGAGTTCACCACTATGTGTATCATAAGGGTATAGATTACGCTTGAATTCCACAAATATATATATATTATAGTTATATATATATATATATACCAAAATCGTAGTTGGATCAATAGGTGATCCTTTCTAATTCTCATTTCCTATATTAATTCTTAGTAGTAAAACCATAACAATATGTGTTATTGCGTGATACTTTCTAATATCTTTAGTACATTATTAGTTATTTTATTTTCTTTTTTTGTATTTATATTGTGTGTTTTATTTATTAATTAATGTTAGGGTCCAGGATACGATCTTTCAGTGACTAAATGAGCACTCGGCATTAACATACTAAGCAAGGGCTCCTCGAAGCAATGATAAGTTCGGCATAACTGGAGGTTGGGTGTTGAGAGACTCAGTGAGCAATACTATTCACTATCTTGTATTATCTCCATAATGAGACTTTAGCGTTCTTAAATCTAATATTCAATTGGGATTTTCTGTTTGTTACATCTAAGTGGTATACAATGAGTAGTACCGCAATCCACCTAACGACTTCCATTCCTGGAGTTATGGCTTACCAGCTCTTGATGAGTCACTATTGTCATTCTTGAAAAAATATATCTTGAGCAACAGCAAACACGATCGTTGTCTCCTGGAAATAAAGTTTTCACAAAAAAAATATTTCATAAATAATAGAGATATATAATATTAAAAAAAAAAATCACATTTAAATTCCAGAACCTACGGTGTGCTATATTAAGATTAACGGTTTATTTATAGAATTTGTTATCGGTTGCAGACGATATTACTGCTCCATGTTATTTTATATATAAATATATATATACTCATAGTGATAATATCTATATTATATACTATATTACTTATTTATATATCTATATAATTATTAATATATATATAATCATAAGTATATATTAGTAGTCATCACATAGTTCATCTACGAATATAATATACTATTATTATATATAATTAACTAACTTTATAATTACTATATATAATCATTAATATAGTATTAATATATATATATAATATTAGTAACTATATATATATATACATTAGAATTACATAGGGTTTAACATTTGCAAAAGGCAATTCTGCTAAGTCATATTGTTTAGATAATAAATCGCATATAAGCATAGCTCGACTGACTTTAATACCTTCCTTTAGCAATTCACCAGATGAATAATTTTAAAATACTAATTGCTTAAAAAATTGAAGATTAGGCATGACTATGGAATTTTGTAAGACATAGAATTGAATAGCTATCTTTATGTTAATGAGAGAATGGGTGGAGAGTTTGTGTCAGCGTGAGTAGTATCTCGAGTGTGTGTGAGTGTCATATATCTGATATGGAGCGTGTGCCAGCACGACCTTCTAGAGAAGAAATTACAAAGTATACTTGTATGTGAATAAGAGACACAGTGTGAGTACTGAAGTTTATAATAACCGCGGTACAGCACACTCAATACCTACAGATGACACCTCCTCATGTAGTAAATGAGAGGGTATGAGAGTGTCACGGAGTTTGCACGTGGCTGAAGAAGAGTGGTGGGATTTTTATATGAGTCTATTATGTGAATTCCCATGCACTCACACACGTGATTCAATACATGAGTAAAAATGGAAGTAGCGATCATTGAGGGCTATACTTATAAGAGTATGCGAATGAGAATATAGTGAGTGAGGAGTGAGGGAGTATTCCGGAATCGTCAGGTATGGATATAAGATGATAATTGTGAAGGTCAAAGTGATTAAGCCTTACTTATTATTATATATTCAATAAATAGTGTCTATATAGTGTGTAGATCGGAGTTAGACATTACATAATTTAGATTGTTCTATTGTCCATGCGCATATTCTTTCCTTTTGATTAGTTAAATTATATCGATAAGATGCAACTCGTGCAGTATGATCATGAGCAGATTTAATGATAATGATATTCGTATGGTCTGATCAAATATGTTCATTGATTCTATTAATACGATGTATAATGTTTCTTATTATGGCTACAGAGTAACGAACATATAATTTCTTTAATTATAACAATATATTGTATCATTGTAATGTGAGAATATGATTAGGATCTTTGGAATGTTTTCACTGTAAGTGATATCTCAAAATTATTATAACAGTCTGCATTGCTCTTGTCACATTTGCTTTTGAAAGGAAGATTGTATGACCAAAATTTTAGGATCGTTTTTCATAATGCAACGCTTGTTGAGTTAATATGGAAAAGAAACTTCTATATCACCCACATTTGTATTTAAATCACTTGATAAGCACACTGTTGGTTAGATACAGGGTCTCAAATTCCTTGTGTGCATATTGTATGATAGAAAGTGGTATTCGGGGCACTCATTTCTTCATGAATATGTATTTATTTCTTATTCATTGTCGCCAGACAATAAAGCCTTCACCTCTATTTAGTTATTTCAAACATTTTTCTTCACGCTCGTATAATTTAGAAATTGCAGAATGTTTTATATACGCTAATTAATTTAATTTAACACAATACTACATGCTAGTGAACTAAATACAAGATAGTAATTAATATTAGATTATGTTAGGTTAGTATTCTTGAAATGCTTTAAATATATTTTAGCATTACACTATTCAGAGCATTTTGTCTGTCATATTTGTGAGGATATTTCAATATGTTTTTGTTCAAAAATTATTTTTTTATTAGACAAATTGCTCAGTGTATAAATAACTTATTTGTAGTTAAATCTAGACTTTCTATGCAGTTCTGAATCTAGTGCTCATTTTGCTTTATAGTAGCAGACACAGCCATAATATAATTGTGTCGTATGACAACTAGAAGGAAATAGCTATAGCTAAGCGTGAAAGAGGCTAAGCTATGAATTAACTGATAACTGATGTTGAAGTTTTATACAAATGAAGCAGCATCCATCATGACACCACTATCACCCCTCCAAGCGTTACGACTCCTTCCTCTGGATACCATATTTCAACAGTATTACAATTACGTCATTCATGTAATATTAGTTGTGTTTTTATATAGGCGCAATTTGGTTTTATCACAGGACCTACAAACTATTATAGGTGGTTTATAAATTAAGTATATTATATACTCATTATTTAGTTATATTGAATTTCTATTTATGCTTATCTCGATATTATTTATGATGTTTTTTTTTATATGTAAAATATTTATTATACAATTGTTCATAAGAATGTATATATATTATGTGAGAGAGTATTATATAATTTATTATGGTATTTATATAATATAATTCATGATTAATTGAGTATATTATATTGCACACGTATAAAGGATGATGAGATAGAGGATCTATAATCGGACTATCACAAGGTGATGAATATCTTCTCAATAAGAGTCGAGTCGGAGTTATTGTGATAAGTATAATGAGTCAGATCCGGAATTTTGTTAATTGGATATATATATACGCTATATAACTCTCATATGCCAATATGAGAGTGAGTGCTCCATTTATCATGCACAATTAAATCATGTAAATTGAAATTATTTAGTACCTTCACCATTTACTCATATGTAATTAATATAATATATATAGGAGCCCATATACCTAATTAATATCGGTAGTGCGGTACTAGTAATATTACTCATGATCGAAGTATATTTATATATTATATCTACTAAATTTTTATATACTAACATTTCATTCAGTTTTCTGTAGTAAAATCAACACAGCTCCATATTAAAAGGTCAAATGTACAGATAAATTGTGAGTTTAAGACCAAGAGTGTGTGGTGTCTTATCGACGGGAGAGAGAGAGTTAATGTATAGATTGAATCTTTGAAAGTGAGAGAGCTCTTATGTGATTATTCCTAATAATATCATAATTAAGTATATATTTTATGACAATGCATATTTATATGGAGATCATAGGTGGTGGGTTATTGGTACTTATACGTGATATACTATATATATTAATAATTATATATTATATATAATATTATAATATATATATTATATAATTATATATATATATATTATATAATATATATATATTATATATAAATATTATATTTACTATATAATAATATATATTTAATTTATATACTAATATATATTAATATTATATTATATATATATATATAATATATTATTATATAATTATTATATATATATGATATAATTATAATATAAGATTCAAAAGCTATAGTATATATTATTATACTATAGTGAGAGTATAAATCATCACCATCGACAATAACAACGTTCTTTTTACTCCAAGACTGGGGTAAGATGCGTATCTGACTCATCGTGGAAACCAGGAAAAGTTAGTAGAAGATATGACGCACAAGTCGACAAGATAGTGCCAGCCTCTAACCAGCCGACCCTTTTATACCCATTTAGTGAGTTACTAGTCGCAGTAGAAAATCCACCCTAGAGCTTCACGGGACGCGACAGCCCCTCACTAATGGACCACTCTATTTACAATGTGGGGTTCAATACCCTACTGGCCCTCAGGTGGGCCACAACTATACCCCGTCTATTCACTCTGATTATGCACCTTTATATTCACTGCTCAGCTATAACTCACATTTAATTCTACCTCCACCAAATTCCTTTCCTGAAATCTCAATCCACTTTTTCTTTGATTAATATCAGCCTTGATCGTCGCATATCCCAGCCAACTCACTTCACTAATATATTCTGCTTACTAAACGACTTATCATCCATTCTCCTGTCCACACGTCCCAAAGAACCAAACCTTAACATTGCTGGTGATACAATGCAATCTGTACTTTCCATTTATTCTCTAAATTTTATCCTTTTCTTCACACCTAGCACATATAACTCTCTTAATATGTTCATTATGCCTCATTTTATTAATTCTTCTCACACTTAATAAAATTTCGATGTATTTCATTCTAGAGTTATATAATAGTCATGACTTGAAATGGAACGTTGGCTGAAAATTTATATTAATTTTATATATAATAAATATATATACTATCATATAATATATATAACTTCATTATATGATTATTTTAAAAATATATATATACTATATATTAGTGTTGCACTAACATCATTGAGTATAATATATATAACATATTTATTAATCTATATACATATATATATTATAGGATTCAATAATATTTATATATATATACTTTAGATATTTATATATATATGGCATATATATAAATTGTTTATTAGTAAATTCTTCATAATAATCGTTAGTTTCTCTTTCATATTACACATATCTCAAGTACGGTTATCGCCCTGTGAGTTTGAGACCGTAGCAACAATCTTCACATAATGCCCGAAAATTCTGAACCATAAAAGCACTACAGGAAACTTATTTCATAGGCACAATGGCGTGCCGACGCAGTCCTCGAGTTTAAACTACACCCTCAGAAGTTGTTTTTCAGCATGATAGTACTACTATCTTCTTTCCATTTAGTGATGCCTCAAAACTCGTCCTCCCTAGAGACTCTCCAGAAGATCGTATTGCTTCTCACTGGTACTAGTCCTACAAGATTTCCTTATCAGCTGGTCCATAGAGTAATACACTCGAGCGTTCAAAAACGAACCCATTAACGGACGAGGTCTTAATCGTGCGACTTTGTGGAATAGATAATAGCACGAATGAAAATCTTCATCAACAAAGTTCAGGGTTAACTATTAAACATATATATATTATAGTATATTTATTATATAATATTACTTGTTATATATATACTATTACTATATATATATATAACTTATAATATATTATAACTATTATAAACAACAAACTTATATAATATAAATATAATAAATAAATTAATAATAATTAATATATATAATTAATAATATATAATATATATAATTAAATATATTATAATATAATATTATATATAAGATTAATTAATAATAATATACAATTATATACAATATTATCAATATATAATTAAATAATATTAAATTAAATATTATATTATAAATATATATATTAAATAGTAATTTAATATATAAATAATATATATTATAGATTAATAATTTATAATTAATAAAATAATATAATTAAATATTATATAAATATTAATATATTATATATAGGTATAATATATATTATAAATATATATATAAATATATTATATAGTTTAGTCAGTTAGACACCTCTCTAACGTGCAGAGCCTTACATCATAGGAGGGTGTGTTTAATTTTTAAGTCTGAGCAAGACGGAGCCAAGAAGGAAATGGCTCACACTCACTACGAATCAGTACTATGGACAAACCTAGGTATCTCTGCTGAATATGGGCGATGTACTCTAGCGCGAGACCTATAACCAGGTCACTATTTCAACGTTATTGAAACCTTTACATAATATTTACTTTCATTGTTATTTTACAAGAAGAAAAATCTTCATAGCCATACATCTCAATTTGTCCATGTCTTCTTATATAATAATCTTAAAATCAAATTAATTTGTTTTATCTTTAAATTTTTACTCTTATATTATATATATATGAACCAAAATTTAAAATTTTTGTCTGCTGCTAATCCGTTAATTAAAATAGATTTCAATTGGGCTTAAATATTTATTAAATTATCTCTTTCGTAATTATTCTTCTTCTTCTAAAAGTTTTTGTAAAGTCTTGGTGTCGTCGAATACTCAGAAAACTAAATGCAGAACATCTTCCTTCCCCAGCACTCAACTTCCAATCCCTCATTGCCCAACTCAAGCTCTGGTCTCTTCTCTAATTCCTTCTTCTTGAATCTTCTCTTCTCTTTCCACTCTGACATTGAAATCTTCCGCATTCTTATTACTAACTAATAATATGATATACTAAATATAATATATATAAATTTAATTATATATATATATATTTATGAGTATGTATAATATAAATTCATAATATATATAATACTATATAAATTATAATATATATATTATTTATATGTATAATAAATATATTCTATATATATTTAAATACTTTTTACAACCGAGTGCATGCACCAAGTGCAAGCGGTGGAAGACCGGGCTTGACAGGCGAGCAGCACTCTTCTGAATCTTCTCTTCTTCAGAAACCTCCTATCTACCCTCGATCGCGCTCCCACGAGAGATGAGCTCATCTAAGCTCATTGTGTGTGCCTCAATATTCTTCCTATAGACTCTTTCCTCTCAGTTCCTAGGTTCTTCTCTGGCTCGGGATTTCCTCCGGTCTCACTTCCCATCTCTTTCTTGGCCACTCTTACTGCCCTCTTGCATTCTCTCTGAAATGTCTCCATCCACCTCAATCTGGCTGCATCCATTTTATAGCCTTCACTCCAACCGGAATAGATCATGTCCTATATACTTTTCGTTTCTCAGAAATCATTATCTAGAGTGATTTTCCTCATTATTCGCTCCTCAAGAACGTACATCTCCGCGACTGTATTCTACTATCTACTCTTGTGGTCGTACTCCCATGTCCATCTGCTCCCTATCAAGTAAAATACCTGCTCTAATCTATAACAAACTACCTTCAAATATCACTATCTCTTTTTCATTCCATCAGCTCATTTGTTCTTATACTTTTCAGATATGGGATATCAGTGCTCTCTCTACTGCTCCTTCCCATATTTGAGTTTTTTCTCTTATCCTGCTTGTGATTTACTTGTACATTAATCCTCCTCTCTTCCAATAACTCCACTAAATATTTTCATTTCTCCTCATTTCGATCTTTTATCTCTCATTCCTTCCACCTTTCTTATTCTCAACTCTCTCTCTCTACCTTTTCTCTTTGACTACCCAGTGATCTCCGTCCTTTTTCTGTTGTTTATAGCTCAACTTGTCCGGCCTCTACTCAGCCTGTTGGCAAAACTTATCACGTGACCGTATCTGGCTCCAACTCTTACTGCTCCCTCTTTCGCTCTCAGTATCTGCATGTGTTCGGAGCTCATCGGACGCATAAAGCCAAAATATCATCCGTGTCCTAATCTCGTATATATTGCTCTCACCCTCTTTTATCACTTGATCTCATATTACGATACAAACAAAATTATGTGTTTGAGACAAGGACGCTTCCTTTGTTTAACCGCACTGTTTCTCACTCTCGAACCATTTCCTTATTCCTAAGCAAATTATGGTATATTTGAAGAAAAATGTACATTATTTAAGATGTTTAAATAATTAAATAAATAAAAATATAATAATGAATAATGGTACATAACTTGCAATAGATCCGCATGCTTAAATTTGTATAGTTAATATTGGGACTCATTCGTGAGAAGGTATAAGAAATATTGCCATCTCTTCTGGGGTTGTAATCAACGCAATGCTTGACGACTAGAGACCAACAGTACTCGTTCGACGCTCTCTATCCGACTGAGCTTAGAGGTCTAAGTTTTGCTTTCATATATCTGAGGAAGGCTTCTCACATAGTGACATGGAATAGCCTGAAACTTTTTTAGATGATGTAGGAGTTTCTGTGTAAGATTTAATATGTACATGTCATGTACCTGACAACTAGCATGCGTAGATTAATATCTGTATATGTAAATAAAGAAAACAATTTTGGGAAGATAAGAAAATTGCCTCCTCTGGGGTCGAACCAACGCATTGTTTGCGACTGAGACACTTCGAACATAATCTCGAACCTCTCTAGATCCTAGACTGAGCTATTTCCTCTTTAACCAAAAAGTAGATTCAGAACAGCTTTCAAACGACAGGGCAAGGGTAAAAAACACTGTTGATGATCGCCTGAGGAGAGCTTGTGTCCTGTCGGCAGTGCTGTTCTGAATCATAACATTTTGGCAGTTATGAGAGAATAGCTTCAGTCGGTAGAGCGTCCGAGTAGTCGTGTCCTTAGTCGCAACATGCGTTGGGTTCGCACCCCAGAGGAGGCAATTTTTGTTACCTTCTCACAATAGTTCTTTATATATATATAATATAGTATATATATATTATTTATATATATATATATATATATATATATATATTATATATATATATATATATATATATATATATATATTAGTATGTAGTTATTATATATATATATATAGTATATATCAGAAATTAGGAAGAGATCCTAGGGAGGCCCTAAAATTTATATATGCAGAAATATGGAGTGAAAACAAGTATTTACTTTTAGCCAAATGCTCTCTTATGTTAATGCTAAATCGATTTTAATAGGGGCAATAAAAATAGACGAAATGATAAAAGCGACAATAATAGTATAATTAACAGCAAGATTAAATTACTTATAAAGCAAATTTTGTTGAACAGTGAAACAATCAAAATTAGATGTGATCAGTGTTATAAATATTGTATAGAGAATATATGTAATATATAATTACTAATAATTACTATCTTATAAATGAAAAAAGATAAACCTGAAAATGCTTAGATTGCGCTAGCACACACTTAAACGCTGTTTATTATATAAGAGAGATGAGAGTGAGGGGAAGAGAGAGAGAGAGATATTGAATGAGGTAGTAGAGACCGGAGAAATGCAGAGAGATAGAGAGCAAAGAGAGAGAGAGAGAGAGAGAATTTTTATCGTACTCTTGTACTTTTAACTATCCTTAGGTTTTACTTTTTTTCACATAAATATCATATATGTGAATTATTTTAATATTTGTTTGACATAAAACTACATGAATGCTTTACAAAAAATAAATAAATAAATGGAAAAAAGTAAAGATATTTATAGTACCAAAATTTATTAATGAACTCTCATTCACAATGAGTACAAATTTTTCAATTATTTGTATTATTAATTTTTCTTTCTTTTATCTTTTTAAATATTTCAACTTTTTCATTATTAATAAAACTTTCTCCAAACGAAAAAAAATTAGAAAATATTGACATAACCCAATGATTTGAAAGAAAAATCAGTACAAAATGATGAAGAAGAAGTAGAACATAAATTGTTGTTGTAGAAAAATCTTCATTATTGGAGTGACAAAATCCTTCGGAAGAAACATATATTTATCTGTTAATTAAATGTCGATTTTTTTTTTCTTTTCATTTTCAAAAATCTGAGTGCTTTATCTGTGTAAGTTGCTATAAAGATATATTATTGTTTTTTCAATCTGAGAGCTACTGTTTAATTTTAATATGATGGTTGGCTTTTATTTCTAACTGTAAACTTACTAACCACAACTTAACCAGTCATAATTACAGAGGGGTAGGCATGTCACGCAGTTACTTGGATCGTACATTGCCAGCTACGCTCCGCTGAAGACGCCTCGCTAAAAATGAACGCGACGTTAAGTATATGAACCAACACTTTCGCGCTACTAAATACATTTTTATCAAGCTCGTCAAATAGATAAGAGTAATTACTTGGACACATGCTATCTATTCAATAGAATATTGATATTTTACCGAACACATAAAAAATTATATTATAGAGAAAAAGCGAATATTTTCTTTAACATGCAAGTTTCTTTCCCCTTTTAATTAAAGCACATTTTTAAGAGCTTTCATTTTAACAGGTAATAATAGTAAGATTATATATATTTTTTAAGTTTACGAAGTCGTTCATTAGGCTTTATGTTATATTATAAATAAATTTATATATTTTGAATCTTATCAAATTTTCTCAGAATGTTTCTAATGTATGAAATATTTATTGTAAATTGATGTTAAAAATGTTATTTTCCCGCTTTTAAAGCTCAAAAAGAAATCAATAAAATTATCAAAATTCTATAATGTGCTATTTATAAAATAAAGAACTTTACTTATTTATTTATATTTTTTTGATGTGCTTCAGCATCTGATTTATTTTCACTCAATTCACTATAGTTACACCATCTTAAGATTCATCTATTAGTACGACATTATTTTAACTGTAGATCACTTCATAGTTGGTTAATAAGACTATCGTGATATGCACTCCTCACTGAGGGTTCGTATAATTACTATACTATATAGATACATGTATATTGCAATATAGAGAGTAACCTTAAACTTTACATCGGTCTTTCCATTTCATTCTCAGGCTCGGGAGGATCTTTCCACTTCACCACCATGATTAATACTTTTCAAGGGCACCGTTTACGCATACGAACTATAATAGTTCATCCATTCCTAAAGGCGGATATAAATTCTCGCGTATATTCTCACCTGTGGTTGCCGTATTATTGTTTCGGTTTTTCATGGTAGGTATTTCGAAGCGCTACCATTAGGTTAGCGGTGTCGTAGTTAATGATGATCGTTCGTTACCCCTTGCCGTTCAGGTTCGACTATGATAATATTACTAGATGGCAGAATTTTAAATTACATTGACCACAGTATGTAGCCTGACGGCAGAGACCTTGTTTTTCTGCGTCCAGCGCTCCTTAACATCTTAAAATTACTACACAAGCCTGTGACTGGCGTTTTTTATCACATCTTTATCACTCCGTGCTTTGGGACAATATCCCGAGGCACAGCTTGGCCTAGGCTTCGGGCCGGGGATTCGAAATTTAGTCCAATTGTGTTTATGTTGCGCTATTCTCCTCCTATATTTGTGTTCTCTCGTGTCGCTTTCTGGTTCTGTTCTTGTTGTTTGTGTTTGTTTGTCTTGGAGAGGCTACCCAACATGTTTTTGTTGCATCTCATAGTTTCGGTTAGACATAAACGGTATATACTCTCAGTTATAGGTCATCACGTCTCAAAGATCGGATGCTAGGGTCGGGGTATATCCTCGGGCCTCTTCTCCGGTGTGATTCTGAGCGGTGGGTGACTATCCCCCCCTTTTGGGATTGTCTCTCGAAAGCCCCGCTACTTCTGGTTCTTAATTGGGATGTCGCAGGGTTCCTTAAGCTCGACGCATCTATGCAACGTCCAATCACGCGTAACTGAAACTGTACGCCTCCACTCTTTCATCCTGTCGGCTTAGTGATGAACCCCCCTTTACATATAAATTATTATTGAATAATACTCATAAAAATTATTCAATAAGCCAATAAACAGTAAGAAACTAATTTGTGGCAGCCTAAATTTTAAGAGGAACGTGGGGTGTCGCATCGTGAAGAAACGAGGGTGGGACCAGAACCGCGCGCGCGGGACGTGCGTTCTAGTACCACCAACCTTGTTTTTGTTTGTATCGTAACTGGATTCAGTGATAAAGAGGGGTGAGAGAAGATATCGTGGAGACATTTGGATCGGGGATTTGGTTTATCTGGATGACTTGGCGTGCTGGAGCGAAAGACGGGAGACATAGGTTGAGAGGTAGTGAGATAAGCTTTTTGCGACGAGATATAGAGACACCGCTACAACCGCAAAGAGCACCATAGAGGCGGAGGTGTCCGGTGAAGATCGATCCCGTGAAAGGGAGAGAGATTACTTCCCACCGTCGTCCAGCAACGTGAGGCCGAGAGACGCGCAGCGAGATTCGCGTGCCATTCTTATGCGGTTTACCTAGGTGTATTCACGCATGTAGTATAAGTGAACAAGAAAGAAATTTGTACTTCCTCAGAATAAAGAGAGTGAAGCTTTGAGAAGTGCCTACTAGTGAGATATACACAGAATTTTCGTGCTTTGATTGCAAATAAATATAGATATTGATTATGTACTAGTCTGGATCCTGCCGTGTCCTCGGTTAGCTAGACAGTAAAGTGAGTGTAGTGCAGTATATGAGAGGAAGAGTACTGACACATCCTATAAGTTTATCCAATTAGATTATGATATATAGAGATCTACAAGCTAAGGGAAATAATAGACATCAACTTAATGTTTAGGAGGGTGAGCGACGTGAAAGAGCAAGTGTATCCTTAATCACTAACTTGAGAAATAAGATTGAGTGAATACCTATAAATTAGATATATGTGGAAATGTATAAAAATATAGTGACTCGACTATTCGATTATATTTAGATAGTATAGTAATAGGTATTAGAGTTTAAACATCACCGAGGAGTTTTTACTCTATAATATGGATAGCCAGAGCTAATTAGAGTATATCAGTAACACAAGAGAGTAGATACGCTAGATAATACAGTATTCGGCGTATAGTATATATTAAGGAGTGTTAGGTAGAGTTCTGAAAAGCGATCGATATATCTTTAAATTTGAGAAACTACACAAATATCGATAAATGAGGAAATACGAAGTACGCCTAATTTAATTTCTTTTGAGATTTTACTGAAAATATAATTAATACGTAGAGCAGAGAGGAGATATCATGTGGAGTGAGAAGAAGAAAACTTTTAACTTCACACGCACACACAGCACACACACACATATGATAGCTATACTGGTCGCACGTTATTATATGCATCATACTATCACTATATCTAGTAGTATTTACTATATTAGTATTATATATTATTGTTTATATATAGTATATAGTATAGGCCGATATATAGAGTGAAACATTACCAATCAGTAGTATTAGTCTGGTATCTTCGAAATTTGGTGATTTGAGTTCCGGTATAGTATGGAGGTAAAATTGATAGGCACTCAAGACACTTCCAAATACTTTTATATGACTCAACAATCTTTTACAATTATACTTCCAGGTTTAATTTTATTTTTTAATATAAGCGACGCAGTAATGAGCATCGAGAATAGGATTCATACATACCTGAAAAAAATAAACTGGATAAAAAATGTATAATTTTACCTAATCTACACCCTAAACTACCTAAATCTAAAAACTTAAGCCTAACTAACCTAAACTACCCTAACCTAACCTAAGGCTAACCTAACCTAACCTAACCTATCCTAACCTTAACCTACCCTAAACCTAACACTAACCTATAACACCTAACTTAACCTAAAACCTAAACCTAGACCTAATAAAAATTCATATTTAAAATCTAACCTAACCTCACCTTAGCCTAAACCTAACTACCTAACCTAACTTAATACCTCACCTAACCTAACTAACATAACCTAAAAGTCAAAAATAATCTAACATCACCTCACATAATCCTTATACCTGACTCAGTCCAAAATAATAACGTAACATAACGTATCTAACTTACTAATGTTAAGAAAAATATGTAAAACAATACAAAAAATAAATCTAACCGTAAGCTAATAACTTAGATAAATTTTCCCAATAATCTCTCTCTCTCTCTCTCTCTCTCTCATCATCTCTCTCGTCTCTCTATCACTCTCTCTCTCTCTCTCTTCTCTCCCATTCTCATCAATCTCTCTGTCCCTCTCTTCAATCTCTCTCTCTCTCTTTCTCTCTCTCTCTACTCTCTTCTCTCTATATATTACTTAGTAATATGTAGTATATATGGTATAGCGGAATAACTATAATTATATTATTCTATATAATACCATTCTGCTTTATCTACTATTCTCACATACATTATTCTATATATATACGTATATTATTATACTATTATATATAGTATTTATATATATATTATATTATAGGTTTATTAACCTTTAACAAGTGGATATTACCTTTATATATATATTTATTATAATATGTCTATAATATATCCATAGTCTCTATTGGTATACGTATTATCTATAATAATATATATCTTTATATTTAATATTATGAAATATTTATATTTGTATATATAATATATATATATATATATATATTTCTGTAATTATCCTATATCTATTATACTATATATTGAGCTATACTATATAATAGTAAATATGAGTTGCTACCTTAGTATATAATAGATATAACTATATATTAATCAATATAAATTAGTATATACTATATATATATTATTACTATAATATATCATATTATAATATATAAATATACATAATAGTCAGCTTCGAAACAATCATAATTAAGTGAGGCTATATAATATATAAGATTATTATATATTATATATATATATATATTATTTGATCTTTCAATTTCAAAATATATTCCCGCATTAAAATTGGAAGAAATGAGAAGTAAACAGAAGAAAAACGAGGAATAGAAGTTAAAACTTCAGTGAAGAAAGTGATCTCAATCCATCTGATAAGGAATACAAATCATCGTTACATATTAGAAGAGGAATGAATTGGGAATGGATCAAGTTATGCTTGAAGCAATGAAAATGGAAAAATTAAATCTGCATTTAATAGAAAACCAAACTTTTTTTGGATGTATATTTCTGTTTTAAACTACAAATATTTTTAATTTAAAATGGTGTGATGCATCTAGAAATGTAAACAATTAGTTCTTTTGGAAAACAGATGCTTTATTTTCGATGTAAATACAATTGATTATATGAAGATGGATATTCGTCACGGCACTTTGTAAATGAAGAGAGTGTTTTATATCTATCGCACAGATGGTTATAGGGCGACAGGGCCTAGCAACCTGGCCCTTTACTCTACACCTTGCTATGAACTTACACTCCACCAGGCCACACCAGCATTCGAGGCTTTAGTGCACTTAGAAAGCACGATTCTTTCGAGGAAAGAGCTCTGGGAAGGACGTTTTTTCGTAGGGGAAATGGGAAGAAGACTGCTAGGTTCCACTGAACTAGGTGTAAAACCTAACCTTACGAGTATCATAACTCAAGGACTAGCATCGGAAACCACTTGCGCCGAGAAATCTTTTTCTAGAGTTGCTCTGCAGATCAAGTGTTTCGCATCGCCACAAAGAGAAGATGCTGGTCTAACTGAGAAGGGACAAAATCACCTCTTATCTCGGGAAGATTGGTTCAAGACAATACAGACATACGACATTAGTATGATATAAAACTATATTTAATTTTGACTGAAACAAAAATAAGTAAGTTTAAATTAAATAGTTTTGAGAGCTTCACTCAACACAATATTCTAAATGCTATTTAAAACTTCTCTCTAATTATTAATAATTTTTATCAATATGATATATCAATATATTAATTCGATTTCCTCAGAGTGAGTCAACCGTATCACATTCCAAACATTTACCTAAGACACCTAATATAATTATCAACAGCATAATAAATACTAAATACATAATATACAATTTTATTTTTATATTCGTGATTAAGAATATAATCAATTAAGTAGTAAGTATATTATTTATTGGTCTATTATAGTATTTATTTTGTGATATAGAATATATATAAATATATTACTATATATTACTATATATAAACTTATAATAAATTATAGGATAGCTATAACATTCTATGTTAAAGTTGTATAATAATAAAACGTAACGTTATTAATTAATGATAAACTAAAAATATATAAATAAAATTGAATTCTTATGGCACATAATCAATTTGTAAGCACAAAAAAATAAAACAAAGTGTTCTTTTTATAGCAAATCGAGATTTTTAATTTTAATTTTGATATACAAATAACTATTTATGTATATATCATACGGACAAAGCCCTTTTTATGTAAGGGTGCATTATTATTATTAAATTAAGATTGTAGATAAAATTGAGCGAAACAGGAATTTTATGCTATAATTGATATTTTAATTTAATAAATATATACTATGTATATATGAGGCGCAAGGGTCGTAGAAATAGAAGAGTAGCTCCAGTGACCATCACACAGCTCTTACTGATCTATAAGATATTGAGGATAGTGAGCATATATAGTATGTTAGATGTGGCTGATTAGAGTGATTAGCAAACTACAATAATATATATTTAGTACTAGAGGGCTATATATATATATATTACTTATAACTAAAGAGTGAGTGAGTGGAGAAAGCTATAGTTAGTCAGATGTGAACAATATATTATAAAGTAATAGAGTATGTATATCAAAATTATTCATTCGAGGAGGTTTTTTAATAGATTTTTTTCAGTTCTTCCTTTGAAAATGATTTTTGTTATAAATATTCTTTTTTTTTTACGATACTGAAAATACAATTCACGGAGGAGGCTTTATTATAATGGAGGGCTCAGAGAGCCGAATCGGGAGGATCAGACGGAGAGGGAACAAAAGTCCCCGCACCTCGTCGGTTCACCCGGGATGGCCTCGAGAGATCCGACTACCTGCATCTTTGCGGTGTTACCTTATGGTATAACTCTTTAGTTAAAAAAAAAAAGAATAACTTTACTTCCAAAACACTTTGGTATTTACTTTAACTAAAGGAATACCATATATCGGAGATAAAATCGCAAAAGATGGCAGCGGTACTCGGGGTCTCCTCCGCCTCACTCCGGTGGATTACGGGGGACCCATTCAGTTCCCCTCTGTCACCCGATCGGCTCGAGCCCCCTTAAATGGGGGGATAGAAACAACCAAAAATTTGAAAAGAATACTCTTAAAAATGAATAACCCCCCCCCCCTCCAAAACATAAAATAAGTTAACACCCGCTCCAGTATAAATTTTCACGCTGATTTCCAATTGTAATTGACGTTTTACATGTAGTGCGAGTAGCGCGCATGAGTCATCTTAGCTTACCATACTGTCCGATGCGGTTTTATAGAAAAATTCTAGAGCAATTATGAGAAATTTCTGCAATCTATATATATTACAGCCTCTCCTCCTATATACTATATATAATATATAATTCCTATAATGGAAATCATTTAAAATAAATTAATTTAATAATACTGTGAAACCCTATATATAAATATATAACTTTAAATAAACCCACAGCTAAGTATACTCAATTAATACATATATCGTGTAAAATTATTTCTTTCTGGGTTATATAATATATATAATACATAGCACCTCAGTTGATCAATTAAGTATAAGATAAGGATTTTACTAGATAACTCACAATGCAAATGTATTTCAAAAGGTAATATAATTAATAAATCAATTATGGAAGCGTGAAGAAAAGAAAAAAGTATAGATATTGTGTATTTATACCAATCAAATTGGTGATTTGTCTAAGAAAAATGAATTTTTATTTATGATTTTTCTTTACCTAAAATAATAAATCATTACCAACCTTCCAAATACCAAATTATTTTGTCGCTGATGTGGTTTACCTTAAGGTCCAATGCGTCGCTGCGCAAGCGATGCGTGTGCCGTTGTAAACCACTTATGTGGACACAAGTTGGATACATACTAAAGGAGAGAGTGGTGCTTTAATAGTCCCAGAAGCAAGGGAATACCTCCTCTAGTCCTCTACCGGTAAGTCTTCAGTGGAGAGCACTCTCTCCCACCATAGCGTGTGGACCCAGGTTCTAACATAATCGGGCTGAGAAGTAGATGTGGGCTATTCTTCTCTTGGCTTTAAACAAGAGTCATCTAGTGATGACGAACTCGACGTGTTAAAAGAAAATTCTTCTCAGAAAACTTATGAAACTGACAAAAAAAATGATTCTCATACTTTTCTTAACTGTCGAGAGATTTTTTTAAAAGTTGGCATGTCGACGGGTATTGGACCTATCTGGAGAGGAACTATTTTGGTTAATTGTTACCCTGAGGATCAAACCCTGGTCCCGTTCCCTCGCCAACTCAGTCGCTCTACCGTAGTGCCACGAAAGAGGGGATTACAGTTGGCATTGAGCTCCTCCAACTTTTTGATACTCTCATATGTAATGTAACAAAGGCTTATTAATTAAGATTTTGTTCCTAAATATTTAATATTTAATATTTAATATTTAATATTTAATATTTAATATTTAATATTTAATGTTTTAAAATTTAATAATTTAATATTTAATATTTAATATTTAATAATTTAATATTTAAGGATTTAATATTTAATATTTAATAGTAATATACAAATATTAATATTAATATTTAATATTTAATATTTAATATTTTCTTTTCAGGGGATTCTTGTTAATTAAAATCCAGAATCAAAGGACTTAAAAATGTATCTTTGGTTACTTTTGGTCGTTGGGGCTTTTGTGGATGGTTCTGCAACTCATTGGGAGCCATGCAAGAGACAGTGTATTAATAACTATAAAGAAAATGAAATTGTTCAGGTATGTCTATCTTTATTTGTATATAAAGTAATTTGGTCATACAGTATGTAATAAGGATTTATCTATATATATATATATAGTATATATATATGATATATATATTATATATATATAGGTTATATATATTATATATATATTATATATAATATATATATTATAATTTGAATATATATTAAAAGAATCATTAATGTGCTGGATGTTCAAGAAAGGATGTATTGTGTTGACGCAGGCGTTTCATTTCACACCCGAACCAAACTCCTTTTAAGCATTGAACCGAAAGTCAATATCAACGAAGCAAAAACGATCAACAACCTTAATCTCACTTATTTTGGGAGTCGACCAAAACGCTCAGCTCCGTCTCGAAATTCGATGAGGTCCCTAACCCTCTCCAAACGAAAATCGATTCTCCAAAAATCGTTTCCTCCTCAAAAAGCGAAACTTCAAATAAATCTCCCGTGTCCATTGTCGATAAAATAAGCAATAGCAAATAAGCATGTTGAGAACAACAACGGCACTACCAAAAAAGTGAAGCTTTCAAAAATGACAACATTGATCCTCTTCTAAGACTTACCTATGCAACCTGAACGTTCACAAACCCGTTGCAAGATGCATTCCAGGTTGAAGCTAACAGACAAACGGACTACAACCATTGGGTCCAAGAGGAGTGAGAGAAAATCAAAATCAACAAATAATCCTAAAGATAAAAAAGAAATTTGGAAATAAAAATGAAAAAGAGAAAATAGCGGTATATCATTCGTGGGGTTTCAAACATGAAATATTCAAAAGCAATTCATCTATAAAAAGATCAAAGATAAACAAAATAACTAATAACATTTATTCCATCAAAAACAAACACGAAACAGCAAAAACAAAAAATGAACATTTAAATATGAAGGAGACTTGAACAAGCCAAGCAGTTTAACCGTGTCGGTCCAAGGTAAATCTAATTATTAAAAGCGAACGTGCAATAAACTTCATAATATAATAACAGTGATTATATATATATATAGTAATATATATATATATATATATATATATATATATATATATATATATTATAATATATATATAATATAGAATATTATATATTATATTATATATTTATGATTTAAAAAATTCAAATTGGCAATTGCATGTATTATATATGTAGCCACTTTATATATATATATATATTATATATATGATATATAATATATATATATATATATATATTTATATATATATTATATATATATATA
>JABUQX010029747.1:30000-32627 GCA_015478945.1 Trachelipus rathkii
CCAGAATCAGACCTATGTTGATATAACCTTTTCCACTTAACATGCCTCCTCTACAACTTTGTAACGAAGGTGCACAATTTGCATACCTATTATTGTTCATCAATACGCTATAACTCGCTAACCTTTCCGATTCCGACCGATGTTGATATAACTTTTTTTCCTTCAACTGATTTACGTAACACACCCTAAGTTTGGCACTTTCCTCCCGGGACACTATATATATATATATATATATATATATATATATATATATATATATATATATATATATATATATATATATATATATATATATATATATATATATATATATACTGCTGCTCATATATATATATATATACCTCTTGTGTGAAAACTCGTCTTACTCAGACAGTAAAAATGAGTGTGCCACACCCTTCCTTGAATAGGGATATATATATATATATATATATATATATATATATATATATATATATATATATATATATACTATATATATCTATAATATGTACTATATATATATATATATATATATATATATATATATATATATATATATATATATATTTCTTTCTTTATCCTCCTTTGTCTTCTCACTAGATGTGGAGTAGGGTAAGGGTGTGTAACATGCACGGAAAATGGAACAGTTAAGTAGAAGAATATGACGTAAGTCAAAAGACAAGCTCCCCCTTTACCATCCCCTCCATACCCTTAAATCAGAGCTCGTCACAGTTAAAAAAAATTCATCCTAGAACTTCACAAGCCCACGACGGACCCTCACCGTGGTTTTTCGTCAATGTGGGGTTCATACCCTAGGCCAGCCCCACAACTATGGCCCCTCACAAAACCCCACCATTCACTCCTATTATGCACCTTTCTTCCTCTTTTAATTGGTCTCCCAGCCGGCCGATTCTCAGCACACTCACCCCTATACATTCTCTTAACCAACCGATTATCATCTATCCTTTCCATATGACTGAACCATCTCAATACATCTTCGTTTACCCTTTCACTTACACTTTTCTTCACACACCACATAATTCTTTAATACGTTCATTCCTCATTTTATCAATTCTTCTCACACCTAAATCGCCCCTAAGATTATCCAGAGATTGTACCTTAGATCTAGTATACCTCTTATTTCAAACCATAGTTTCATGCTATATATATTAACTGGGTAACAATAGCAACATACCCCTCCACACCAAAACTCTGGAGCATTCAATATTTAGTCCCTTTGTATCCATCAAGGATTTAATTGCATCAGCCACCTTCCTACCATTCACAACGTACCTACTGCACTCTGTATCATCCTTCCCCTTCTAATCCAACATATATCCTAAATATTTAAATTTAAATACTTGCTCCAATTGCTCACCATCCAGCATGACTTCACACTGCGGACTCTATTCACCCAATACTATCACATTTCTCTTATCTCCTTTTACTTTCAAACCCACCCTTTTTACACACCCTGGCAAATCCCTCTACCAATCCCTTCAAGCTTTCTTCAGATTCGCCACACAAACCAAAATGTCCTCTTTACAATAAACAAGGCTTGCTACTCTCTTCATTCTCCATCAGTCCTAACCCTTCCCTACCTCTAATTCTTTTATAACCCCATCCATATACAAATTAAATACCCAATGAGACAAAACACATCACTGCCTCACTTCACTATTAATATTAAGCCATTCAGTCTCAGCTCCCATTTATTCTTACACAGGCTTCACTATAGTCATACATGCTTTAGATTCCATTCAGAAGCCTACCACCAACAGCATATATCACTTACGCCTGCCACAGAGCTTCCCTATTAATCCTGTCATAAGGTTGAAATTTACCTTTATATTACGTATATTTAAAGTATATTTTGATTTTTCTGGTTTACATATTTTATGCCTTTCATAAATAAATTACTTAATATTAAATCGATTAAAATGTTTTACACAGAATCGAAGCCATTCGAGAAGAGCAGAACAACGCCATTAAACTCATCAACGAAGAGTTCTTTAGGAACAAAGGTGATTCATTCGAGAATTCATTAATGTTCAGCCACCATAACACTCACAGTAGCCTTCCAAGAATTTTTACCATCTTTAAAAAGGAGACTTTAGTTCACCACAAGAATAAAGCTCTTCAACCTGGTACCAATAAACTGGATGACTCCCAATTATTATCTAAAGAAGGAGAGGAAATTGTCAAACTTGAGGATGGTTATTTGAACAAAGGGATGATGGAACTAAGTACAAAGGCAACGGATAGACAAGGCGACTCTAAAGAGCAGATTCATCATCAATTAGATCTTTTGGAATGTATCTCAAGGAAATCAGGATTACCACGTTGGTTCATTGCTATAACGATCTTCTCATCAGCCATCGTAGTGCTGTGGCTTTGTTTCTCTCTCACTGCTCCTCCAGATGAGATCAAAGTAGTGAAGACGAAGGTAAGATCTCTATAATGCCAAATTAAGGTCCATATAATATTACGAATATAAATATATATATATATATATATATATATATATATATATATATATATATATATATATATATATATATTATATATATATATATATATATATATATATATATATATATATATATATATATATTTATTGAAGTGCCTCCCCATGTTTTCGGTTCACG
>JABUQX010029748.1:20000-22500 GCA_015478945.1 Trachelipus rathkii
ATGTGTATTGTGTAATGTGCCGTGTGCAGGTGTCGGCACCTGCCGGCCTCTATCTGTGTAGGAATGTGTGTACTCTATAGTAGATGTGTTTGTGTGTACATGTATATATGTGTGTGACTAACTATGGCAGATTCCATATGGGACTCTGACCTTTCCCACCAAAATATATATATATATATATATATATATATATATATATATATAATATATTATATATACAACAAAATCTCTTTGATACAAATTATATATAATATTAACTTATTCATTTATATTATTTATATATATATATATAAATATATATATATATATATCAGGGGCGGTCATTAAGGGTATGCTAGGTATGCGCCGCTTACCCAAATGGATCTGACAACTGATGATGCATATATTTCTTTTAATATTTTTTAGAATTTTGAAATCTTTTTTTATTCTTTTTTGTATAGAAATAACAAACAAGGTAAGCAATGATGACAACACAATTAAAAGATTAATTAAACGGACACATTTTACTCGGTCGGCGCATGCGCGAAAGATGTAATTTTTGTCAAAATTTATTTTATTAAAGTGATATAAAAGCTATAACACGGTAAGCTTTTTCACTTATTCCCAGTTTGATTTTCGACCTTATTCCCTGATGCATAAGGATCATTTTTTGCATCAAATGACTCAAAAAAGAAAAGACAAATCCGATTCGAATATACTCTTAAACGTAAAAATAAAGTTTGCAGTCGGCTTCTGGCCTTGATGAAAGATGGGTGGGTGTATCTTTATCGTCTGATGAGCATTTATGTAAGAAATATATATATATATATATATATATATATATATAAATAACTATTATAATAATAATACTATATATAATTATATATAATTTATATATATATATATATATATATATATATATATACTATATATATTTATATAATATTCAGTAGAATCTTTCATTTTTCCTACTTTAAAAGGTGTTTTTTTTTTTACCAATGAACAGAAAGATAAAGTTGCGAGTCGCTTCAAACGGTTGTAATAAAAGAAGAAGCTAATTAAAGAAATATTAGTTTAAATCTATGTAACTAGCGCAACTAGCATAAACCTTAACTTAAAGTATCATAACCCCCTTAATGTAATTTAATTTTGTATATTTATAATTTGATTTTCATTGTGCATTGTTTAGAAAAAAACACGCATCTGCCAATCAAGAGCGCTTTGAAATTTTGTACGATAAAGAAAAAGAAAAAAAGAAAAAATAACCAAATTTTTACCTCTTTTTCCCCACGATAAAATATTTTAGAGGGAGAGAAAGATCCTACCTGAATGTCCCTTGATAATAATATATTATACTATATATATAAATATTATATATATATATATACTATATATATTATATATATATATAATATAGTATATATATATATTAATATTATACTAATATAATATATATAATATATAATATATATATATATGATAATATATATATATTATATATATATAATATATATATATAGTCTTACCCACATTAAAAGAGGCAAACACATTCCCCTGATATATATATTAATATATATATATATATATATATATATATATATATATATATATAATATATATATATATATATTATATATATATATATATATATATGATTCTTCAAACTATCGCCCCTATAGCTCTCACTTGTATTCGCTATCTAAATCTTTGACAGCCCTTGCTTCAAGCTCTCACTTTTAGACATCTGGAATCTCTTCTCTTGCTTCCAATGCTAGTAGGGCTTTCGGCGTTCAAAGTTCTACTGGAAGATATACTTACTTATTTAACGATTATGGTTTTCCGCTTTTTGGAAGCTATGGGAAGACTTGCTTGGTTGGCTTGACATATCCAAAGCATTTGACCGGGTTTGTCACGCGTCAGTGCTCTCCAAGCTCCCCTCCTTTTTAGTTTCCTCCTTCTCTTTGCTTACTTATGTCTACTTTCTTTTCAAGTCGCTCAATATCGGCTGTGGTGGATGGGCGACTTCTCCTTCTTTTCTGGTCCAATAGTGGGTGTATCCTATAGTCTGTCTTATCTCCTATCTTTTCATTCCTACTTTTCATTAATGATTTTCTCACCTGCACATCTAACTCTATCCACTCATATGTCCGATGACCTCGACCTCATTCTTCAACTCAGTTCAATTCTGCTCCCTCTTTTACTTCTTCATAGAATTGCTCTCGTTCTTAATCTTTTCCGATTCTATTTCGCTGATCTGGATAGAATTTCGCGATTGGGGTCCCTAGGGTCGTCTAAACCTTGTGAAATTTAATTCCTTTAAAAACTCAACTTCTACAAAAATCTCCCTCTCCTAAAACACCTTCTAGACTTCCTATCTTCTTTCGACGGTCTCTCGTCTCTCCTTGTGACAATATAAATACAGTCCTTGCTTCCAACATAAGCCAAAAAAAAAATGTCTTGGAAACCTCACATCACAACCTTCTTAGGGCAGGCCTCAAAGAAACTGGAGTTCTGTTTAGGA
>JABUQX010029748.1:37500-40931 GCA_015478945.1 Trachelipus rathkii
TACAAAGACAAACCTATCACAGCTTAAGCAAGAATAAACTGTTAACATTACAAAGTTCCACACTTAACAACGGTAAAGTAACAACTAACATGGCATGCAAAACGTAACCTATTCCTTTACTTTTTCAAGCATATTCTCTAACATATTTATCTCGTTAACCTTACACTGACAACAGTAACATCCCATTTACTAAAAGCATACTTAGGCATCAATCTAAAACTAATAATATAACCCCCAACGACGAACCTAACACACTCTTAACCGAGGAATAAACGGTCATACGTTAAAACAAAGTTTCAACACTGGGCTTAACAACAGTTAAAGTACCTAAACATAACAATCCCGAAAAACGTAACTTATTCAACACACTGATCAACGCAGTGTCCTCTATAATAAACATAACAATTGTTTTAATTTTCATTAACATGGCAATATTTTAAAACACAAAAATTTAACCATAACCATTGTGTAATTATCATGCCAGACCATCGAAAGTCTGCTAACGTAAAAAAGGTTTTCACATTAATAAACCAACATAACATTGCTAGAACTAAGAATATTAATATACAACGACAACCTGACACAATCTTAAGCAAGAATAACGCTAACATTAACAATGATCCAAACTTATCATACAGTAAAAGTAACTAACAAAGCTCACAAAAACATAATCCATTCAACACCTACTTTTATCAAACATATCAAGCATGACCAATGTGTTAATTTTATAACATTAACGACAGTAATATTAACAAAAAATTTAGCTTAACAGTAACCTAACCATCAATAATAACCTAATGGGTAAAGACAAACAAAGTAAACGTTTTTTTAACTTCCTAATGTAAGCTAAACTATGAAACATAACATACATTAACACCACCAACAAAGCTTTAACCAGACGAAATAAACCAGCTATCCATATAACAACTTTGGTCAATAAAAAGCGAAACATACGTGGGATTTTTTACCATTAACATAAGTAATATTTACCCAAAATTTATGTCATAACCTTACCTAACCATAATAATACCTAACGAGTAAAGGACGAACAAAGTAAAGTTTTTAGGCTTATCTCTTTTTAGCAACACCGCCCCTTTCGAAAATACCAACTCTAAACATGAAAAATGATTTTATGCTTTAACCATTTGCATAAAGTGATGCAATACTTATTATAATTTGACCCTCTGGCGGTACAGCAATGTAACAGTCGGCCATTTCGTTTAGCGATAAATATAAATGTTTGTAATGTTTGCAATAAACGAATTCCAATAAAAGATTTCACTAACGACGCGTAGAGATGCGATGGAGATGTCTTCGTATCAGTCACGGCGAAACCATCCATACTGAAGAAAATAGTGTTAAACTAACCCTTAATAGGGTAAATGAGATTCTTCTTTCCAACAAGCCAATCAGAAGAAAGTAAAACAAGAATACGACGTACGAATGAACCATATCAGTTCAAAAAGGGTATATATTCTCGTTAGACAACAACAACAACAACACACAACAACAACAACAACAACAACAACACCACAACACCAACAACAATCGAAACAATAAATCGTACAAAAAATAAGAGTTTCTTTATATGTACCAACGCATCGAATATATGCTAACATAACCAGGTTTTCACATTTAATAAAGCTACATAGCAATCAAATTTAACTAAAGAATATAAAAATGTACAAAATGGAAACATAGAACATAACACCCTTACGGGCCCGAATAAACTAAACTAACTTAACAAAGTACCTAGCACAGCGTACAAAACGTAAGCTATTCATTCACACTTTTTCCAGCATATCTCTAACATATCAATGTTTAATTTTTACATTAACCAATACTATTGATCTGATTTACGTCGGCATTTCGAGGTAATCATTTTCTTATAAACATATGCAAAAATGAGTTCTTTATATACTAACCATCGAATATATCGGCTAACATCACAAGGTTTCAACATTATAAAAACTAACATAAGGCCAATCATACCTTAAACTAAGAAAATATGTACTAACGTTACGGGACGGAATCTAACACACTTAAGCACGAATAAACTGTTAACATTAACAAAGTTCACACTTAACACCTGTAAAGTAACTAACATTGCAATACAAAACGTAACCTATTCATACTTTTACCAAACATGATCTCTAACAATATTAACCGTTAATTTTACAACTTGACACAGTAATATTTAAACAAGAATTTATACATAACTTGTTTAATTATCTCAGACTAACGAATAACTGTAAACATAGACAAAAGTTTTAAAAAAAACCGCAAAACTAACACCACAAAATATAGTTCTTTATAATTAACTACGATGCCCATTCGAATATATGCTAACGTAACAACGTTTTTGCATTAATAAAGCTAAAGCTAACATAGAATAACCTGAACTAAGAATATAAAGTAATATAAGTTGTTGTTGTTGTTGTTGTTGTTTGTTGTTGTTTGTTCTAACGAAAATATATACCCTTTTGAACTGAAATGGTTCGTTCGTGCGTTGTATTCTTGTTTACTTTCTTCTGAATTGGTTTTTGAAAGAAAAGAATCTCATTACCTATAAGGGTTGTTTATACATAACTATTTTCTTCAGTAGGATAGTTTTCGCAGTGCTGATACGAAGACATCTCCTCGGCATCTTACGCTTGTTGTTGATAATTTCAATCTTCATGAGGAAGTTTCGTTATTCCCCAACGATGTGTCCATTTAATATTTAATCGTAAACCGCAATGGCCGCCAGTTACATGTTTGTATCTCCTGCCAGAGGGTCAATATAATAAGTATTGGCATCACTTTATGCAAATGGTTAAAAGGCTAAACATCAATTTTTCATGTTTAGAGTTGGTATTTTCTGAAAGGGGCGGAGTCTAAAAAAGAGATAAGCCTAAAAAACTTTACTTTATTCGTTCTTTACTCGTTAGGTATTATTATGGTTAGGTAAGGCGGTTATGATAAATTTTTGGTAAATTATTACTATGTTAATGTAAAATCTCCTCGTATGTTCGCTTTATTGACCAAAAAAGTTGGTTAATAATGATAGCTGTTTTTCGTCTGGTTGTTTGTGTGTTCAGTATTGTTATGTTCATGAGTTCTACTTTACATACGAGTAAAAACTTTACTTGTTTGTCTTAACCCATTAGGGTATTATGAGGTTTAGGAACGGTATGAATGCCTAAATTTTTCTTGTTAAATATTACTGTGTTAATGTAAAATTAACATTGTCATGCTGATATGTTTGATAAAGTGTGAATGGATTATGTTTTTGTGAGCTTTGTTAGTTACTTTTACTGATGATAAGTTTGGATCATTGTTAATGTTAGCAGTTTATTCTTGCTTAAGATGTGTAAGGTTTGTCGTTGTATATTATATTCTTAGTTCTAGCAATGTTATGTTGGCTTTATTAATGTGAAAATTTGTTACGT